>CAUYRT010096617.1:0-111327 GCA_963574885.1 Lepilemur ruficaudatus
AGTTCCTCCTGAATTTCAAAAGTGATGGGCCTCTCAATTTCCTTCACATTCTTATCCCCTCTTTGTATGGTTTAATTCTTAGGATAAACTAAAATAACCAAGAGAAATGTGGATTGTGTTTCTATTTAGGTAACACATTGAATCAAATGCTTCTGTAAGTCACAGTTTTGGAATGATACTGATGTAGTCTTGACAAGCATGTCAATATTTCCCTGCTAGATAAATGGCAGACCAAAAAAAGAACACGGCCTGGGGGATAGGAACAGAAGCAGAATCCCCCACCCCCATCCCAGTAGGTATTACTTCTGACACAGCCCAGAGAATCCTTAGGTACCTTACCTCTCCTTCAGGAGTGTCCGAAGGACAAAGCATTCCCCACTGAGATGGCTGGAGAGAGCGAGGACCACTCACTTTTCTTGTTTTTTCAAACTGGGAAGATATTCTTGTCATCATGCCCAGGGCGGATATATATGACAAGCGAGACAGCACTTGGGTCACACCTTGGCGGTCCATTTTAAATCTCTTTAGAGACCAGTTTCCCTGTAGAGAGATGAAAGACATAAGACTATCCCTAACCCATTCACATGTTGCCTGATAGTGTGCAGTCACTCTGAGAAGTTCATCACAGGAACTGATTGCTTATAAAATTAAAGCCATGCATGATATACATTCAGAACTCAAAATGTCAAAATTAAAATTAAAATTTAGCCAGGTCACTCACTGGGGTTTTCTAAAAATATAATATTAGCTATGTCTAGCAACCATCTCACAGTGCTTTGCTGCATCAACCATATCAATCTGAGCAGCTGTCATCTGAGGAACTACGTATATACTCAATAAGCCAGTTCAACCAGAGATTTCCACTAGAAGTAATAAGCTAACTGATAAAACACTAGCAATTTCTATACACATTTAAGGTAAAACTAGTTTGAAGCTCAAAGAGATAATTTCATGTTGGAATGTGCTATTATTATTTGGATGTCTTCCAAAGTTAGTCTTATGTAGAGGAAAATATAGCAACAGAAAAATAACTCTGATAGCAGTTATTAGGGATAATGAATAAACTGTAGGCTTCTTAATGGAGCCTCAAGGAATCTAAAAATTGTATATATATTCATATTAATATATAGTCTCTGTAGCTATCATGTCACTATTAAAACACATTCATATGAAATAAATCTTGAACATTAAATTTACTTTATCTCCTATGTATTAAATATATTGGATTATTTTAAATATGTTATTTTATAGTTGTATTAATTATATATACTAAATAGCATTCTCAAGGATAATTTAAAGATTAAGGTTAGAAATTGTTAAAATTTAAATTTCATGGTAATATGAATGAACAGCAGAAAATAGTATGCTTTGAAAAAGCAAAGTAGAAAATAAAATATCAAAAAAAATGGTTAATTATCTTTCTAATTCCAAAGAGAAAAACTGCATCTGCAGTTGTTCTTTATTTCTCCTTTGAGAACCTAAAGCTATGAATGTTCTCTTAAGAAAAATGCGTACAGGACCATGAACACAGAAGTTTACATTCAATTTCAGGAGAGGACTCATGGATGCTGGGTTAAAAACTCTTGTAGTAGAAAAATTGCTAGGGTTTCAGAAGAAGATTAGGTGATCTGTTTGCATTAAAATATGTGACTTTGGGGAGCTCCTTCACAAATTAAAGTTTGATCATTATTACAGTGAAGATCTCACTTCAGAGCCCTGAGTTTTTTTGATAACATGGGAAAGAGCTAAATTCTAGGAAGAAACTCTATTACAGGGCAAAGAAACAGCAAACACATATATCCCACAAATTTACATCTTATATTGCTTATTCAGTTAACTCCTTTTATCCTTGGAATGAAAATGCGTCTAGTAAACTGACGTATGCCCAGAGAGTAAGAGTAAATAAGGTAAATAAATATTCAGCACAGAGCTAAAGTAAGACAGCAGCTGTTGGCAAATAGGAAGTAGATGGGGAGTGAAGCCAAGATGCTCAGCAAGAGAATTTGTTCTAGTATTCTGCAGGACTATTACAAAGGAGAGAAACAGACAAGAGGTCTAAAATTACTCCGAGAAAAATTTATTTGGTGAAAACATTCTACTGATGGCAACACTTGCAGAATTTTAAAGGCTGATCTTTTTCTGGTTGTCTACAGATAGGGGCACACCTGCAACAAAGCCTACAAATGATTTTTCTAATAAGCATTCCTGTCAGGGAGGTAAAGCAGTGTCACTTAGGGGCAAAAGAATTACTCAAAACAGCTATTATGACCTGAAAATCATGGGTTAGAAAGCAAGCAAAAGCAATTATAACAGAAGTGTGCTCAAGTACTCTTTGGAGGTTTCTCTTCAAATATTCAGGGATCTACCTTCAGACAAGTTTGGCCCACCAAAGTTTAATGTGCCTAAATAGGCACAATGGCCTGGTTCACCTCAAGTTTAGATGTAGCTGTCACTGCAAGGGCTGCTCATATAGACCCACCATAAATTTCTACAGTCAAGTATTGAAACAAATATGCACTAATTCTTTCATCATTAAGGGATATCAACATGTTAGACTACACTATGTTTTTGTTGGGGCAAAATCCTATCCATAAAACTAATTTTATGTCTGACATACAAAACATGAACCAGACTTCATCAGATAGACCTATAGTTGTTATGCTTTAAGAAAGGGAGCTAAAACCTATCTGATAACCTTTTATGAATAGCCTGAGGCCCTGAATACACAGCAGCTGTGGACTGTGGACTGAATTTACTGCTCATGTGAACAACAGCTAGCTGATAGGGCTGTAAAGAATATAAACCTATTTTGAAACGAAACATTTTGTATTGTTTTAGACAAAAGTTGAGAATAAACCTGCTTGAAATATGTCAATTTTTCTACAAAAAAAAAGTGGGGAAAAGTATCCATTAAAAGAATGGCTATCAACAGTTAAACTAAAAGATTTTTCCTCTATGTAAGAGAATCATCTATTTTCTTATTGCTTCATACAACAAGAACTATAGTCTGGCAGGAAAGTTACAGTAACAAAACTCCCAATGGTGACATTTAAACTTTAGGCTATTTTTCAAAGTAGAAAATTTTAAACACTCTTTTAACTATATACATATCTCACCTGGATTCTCAAAGTACTTAAGTTTCCATTCCACTGAATAGATTTACAAATAAATTACAAAACTCTAAAAGAATCATTGAAGACTTACAGTAGAAATGGCATTCACCATGCCATTGGTAATCTGGTCTTGGCGCATGTGTTTCACAACATCAAACTGTGCTGCTCTTTGCTTAGGAATCACCTGGTCTGCAATCTTCTTCATTTCAGAATTAAATTTTTTGAACAAATCTTCAAAAAGAAGAGATAAAAGCTAAAAAAAAGAAAGAAAAAGAAAAGAAAAATATGTGGTTATCTTTCAAAAAGCATTACTAGGCTATTTTAACAAACTTTAGGTCTTAAGGCTTTGGTAAAAAAAAACAAAACAAACACAACAATAGGGAGCAACTGCTTAAGCCTGAAAAAATATGTACATTTTTAAAATTCAATTCAATAGATATGTACATAATTTTCTACGTACTTAACACTATACTAGGTATTAGAAATGAAAGCAAAGATGATGACATAATCCCTGCATTAAATTTAGACCAGTCATTTCCAGACTTTAAGATTTCAATGACCAGTGATGTAATTTTTAATTTTACAAATAAAGTTATATACTAAAACCAAAAAAGGTGGGGGGGAGAGGTACCATTAAAAAGTCTGATGACACCAAAGATGTGGTGCCATTCGAAGTTTTCCTGTATCATTGGTAAAAATGTAAATTGGTACAAGCACTTAGAAAACAGTTTGCAATTATCTACCCATCCCTTATGCCCCAACGGTTTCTCTCCTAGGTATATCCAATACTGCAGTGGTTCTCAAGCTTTGGCATGGACAATAATCTCTCTGTTAAAACACAAATTGCTGGCCCATCCCTCCAGTTTCCAATTTGGTAGTGCCCAAGACTTTGCATGTCTAACAAGTTGCCAGGAGATACCCATGCTCCTGGTGGGAGGAGAGCACTTTGAGACTCAGTGTCCTACAGAAATCTGTGTTTAATTGCAGCAGGATTCATATACCAGGTATGTGTAATGAAAGGACAGCCTCGCTAGTGAAACAACAGAAAAATTATCTAGTTTCTCAGCAAGAGCTAAGATCAATCATATGACCTCTCTTGCTAACAGGCACCCCACAGAGTTCTGTTTTCACAACATCTAAAAAGAGCTGAGCAGACAGAAAGGAAATGTAAATCCTTTTTTTATATTCACTGGACCTATTTGCTTTACAGCCTTGAAGAGTTCCTGAGCTCCAGCAGGGGTATGAGCTTTAGGCCTCAGTTCCTGCCCAAAACCATATCTAAAGGGTAAGATCGTTGACAAGATCTTTGACATCCCACAGCTGCTTTTGTTATCAGCCTCACACTAAGAAAAAAGAGAAGAAGCAGATGCAACAGTATCCAGCTAATTGGGATACAGCCATAAATCATCTTCACCCCCTTTACAAGTCCTAAATAAAAAGCCTGAGTAACTGGTCTTCTATGCCTAACACACTCTTCTCTTTCACTTCATGTTGGCCCTTTTTCCATCTGGAAAAAGCAAAACAAACTTTTCCTTCTTTCTACAAAAATTTCTTTGTGTGAGAGATTTTTCTCCACCCACACTGTGAGCTACTCATAAGTTCACCACTCTTACATGTAGTAGCATTATTTTTAATGGCTATAAACTGGAAATCATAGAAATAATATTCAGTTAGACAAACTGTGGCATATTCATATAATGAAACACTATAAACCCGCAGTCTCTAACCCCTGTCTGTGGCCTGTTGGGAACCAGCCCATACAGCAGGAGGTGAGTAGCAGGCTAGCCAGCAAAGCTTCATCTGTATTTACAGCCGCTCCCCATTCCTCGCATCGCTGCCCGAGCTCCACCTACTGTCAGAGCAGCAGTAGCATTAGATTCCGCATTATGGTGAGTTGTATAATCATTTCATTACATACTACAATGTAATAATAGAAATAAAGTGTACAATAAATGTAATGTGCTTGAATCGTCCCAAAACCATGCACCACCACCCACCCACCCCAGTCCATGGAAAAATTGTCTTCCATGAAACTGGTCCCTGGTGCCAAAAAGGTTGGGGACCACTGCTATAAGGCAATGAACATGAACAAAAAATAACTAACCACAAAATCATGGCTGGATCTTGAAGAAAATACTCGGCAAAAGAAACCAGGCATAAAAGAATATATATGGTATGATTCCATCTATATAAGGCTGAAAAACCAGCACAACTGTGCTATATTGTTTAGAAAGGCACAATTAGGTGGTAAAATTTTTTAAAAAGCCAGATGCAAATTCCACAAAAGAAGAAATCAGTGAAAATTCATAAAGCCCAAATGTGCTATCATGAAAGTTTAGAATTCTTCAGAGCCCCAGTGACAAGAGGAGTCTACACTCATGCGCGAGTTCTTTTCTGTGGAGTGCTCTCGAAAGGATGGAATGAGGCAGAAGACCTGAGAAAGACTCCTTTGTTGAAACAAAGGCAGCAAAACTGTATCTACTTTCCTGGATTTTCTTGCTTATGAACCAAAATCTTTAAGTCACTGGAGAAGTGTCAGGAAACCCTTCTGCCTAGCAAAGTCTCAGGAGGCAAAAGTAACCTGTACTCGGACGGGTAAAGACAAAAGCTGTCTGTCCCTGAGGGTATAAGAGGAAATCCTCCCAGTTCTCCTAACAAACCTTGTACCTAGTAACAAGCAACAGTAGTCTACCACTGGAAAAAGGCCATCAAGGAAAAGGTACAATGCCAGAGGGAAGAGGAGGGGGGGGAAGAGCAGGAAACCTGTGTGGGCCAAGCACCCTGCACTGAAACACAGCAGGGGCCAGATACCACTGGGAAGGGGCAGACATAGAAAGCTTTCCTTTATAGAATTGGGGAAAAAGAGAGAATGCCCATTCCCATCACTCCTATTCAATATCATATTGGAGGTACTATTCAGTTCAAGAGGGCAACAAAAAGAAGTAACAGATAAATATTGGAAAGGAAGCAATAAAACTGTCTTTATTTAAAAGACAACATGTTCGTCCACATAGAAAATCCCAAAGAATCTAGAAAAAAAAAAAGAAGACCCCTATTAGAAACAGTGTGTTTAGCAAGCTTGCAGGATACAAGGCCAATTAACAAAAAGCAACTATATTTAAAACATTTCTGAGAGAAATTAAAGAAAATCTCAATAGGAGAGATGTATCATTTCCATGCATCAGAAGGCTACACATTATTTTGATGCCAATTCTCCCCAAATTGATCTAAAAATTTAAATGCAATCTCAATCAAAAGCTAGCAGGCTTTTATTTATTTATTTTTGTAAAAATGTAAAAGCTAATCCTAAAATTTAAGTAAAAATGTCAAAATTGCTAAGTTTATAATGATAGAAAGAAAAAAGACCTTCAGTATTCACCTCCAGAGGAAACCAGAGTACTAAATCAGTATTCTGCAAACTGGTTTTATAAAAAAGCATCTAGCAAGCATTTATCCTGCCTTTCTGATATAAATTATGTTTCAGGGTAACCAGAGAGATAATGATGAAAAGTATTCTTTATAAAAAAATTCTAGCTAATAAATGTATTAAAATAAAAATATTAGAATATCACTATCTTGCATGCTCTAATGAAATAATGAATAAAGGAAATGATCATCATCAGATGCTAAATAAAACCATCAGGAGAAAAGCTGATGGGGAACTTCACAATGGATCAACTGAGGCCCCAAACACCTAAACCAATATGCACTTTCTGTCTAACCCATAGGAAACACTCTGGAATCCTGAGCCACCCTGATGCAAAAACACTGGAAAGGTCAGGTCCTGCTTGAGCCTAACCTTGCAGCCCTCTCTACCATCCTCTAGCAGAACTCCACCAACAGACCTTCGTCAATAACACATCAAACAGAAGAATCAAATAGCCAAGTTCTGCCTGCGTTTCCACCCACAAAATTGTGAGGTATGTGTAATAAAATGGTGGCTGTTTTAAACCACTGTTTTGGGATAACACGGCAACAGATCACCAGAATACCAACATCAAGTTCACAAAAAGGCAAAACTAAATAGATGGCTCACTACAAATACAGAGCTGTAGACTTCTTCAATAATAAAATATAATGGATATTACAAATACTAAATTCCCCTTAAAAATTAATTGTATTAGTTTTTTTTTCCCTTTGTAAGCAACTTTTTTCTTTACAGAGGAAGGAAAAAAAGTTCAATATATTTGTGATCAAAGTTAATGAACACCACATTAAAGTAGTATGGAGGGGGCATGATATTTATACTAATTATTTCCTTAAAGAGGAATTCTAAGACTCAGGGAAAATTGTATAAGTTAAAGATTTCTCCGAATTCCATATTGACTATATTCCTGAATGTTTATAACTGACAGGTAGTTTTTTGACTCATAAGGAAGAAGATACTCAAATCAAATGAGTCTTCTCCAGCTAGTACTGAACAAAGAATTTCCTAAGTGGGATTTGGTTTTATGCTTTTCTCCCTTAGGTTAAACATGTCCTTCTACTTCTCTACTAAAGTCAACTTCTTTGCAGATATGAAAACCTGGATCTTGGACTTGAATTTACCATGTCAGAAGTGTTCTAAAAAGAAAACTTCCTCCTCTGAGAGCTTAATCCTTTCTTACAGTCAGACCCAGCAATTTCACTCATGGAAAGAAAGAATATGGGAATGGAAGCAGGTGCAGAGGGGTGAGAGGGGATGAAGAAACCCATTTTAGCAACTTCCTGCAGCGACTGGCAAAAAGAACTTGAATAAGCACCCCGAACAGAATCAAATGCCCTTAACCTAAACCACAAAAGCTCAGCTCTATTCTAATTAGTCCCTTATACTTAGACACTTTTGTCTCAAATTATGACAAAATTTTTTTAGATCTCAGTTGAATTTGTTGTAGCCCCCTGATTCAAACACAGGGAAATGTTCTTGGTACTAAACAGGTAAAAAGTAAGAGCACAGTCAACAGAATACTGCCTCATGAATAAATTTCTCCACCACTAAATTTGCAGTTTAAGAGAATAATGTCCAGTTCATCCAGCAGTGAGAAGCCACAACAGGGCCAAGACACACAATGAACCACATTATTTAGGTCAAGAGTAAAATGACTAAAAGGGATGGAATGCTGGTGATAATATTCAACACCTTCATTGGTAGCATGAGGCCTTTCAGCCTATTTAAGACACGAGCACCAAAGAGGAGATCATATTTAAGGAAAAAATGCTGACAGCTCATCAGTTCATTTTCAATGAAAATGCTAAAAAATTAATAAAGTAGTTAAGCTGCTGAAATACACTTTCACCAATTAGCTTAATGTCAGAGAATTCTAATTAGGCGTCTTGAGATTGCTATTTAGTGTTTAAGCCTTCAGAGTGCCAAATTCTCCTTTTCACACAAACTGGTTGCAAAATTAAAGACATTAGGCTGCCTTAATTACATTATCAGAACAGCTGGGATTAGGCAATCTCTGAAGTCAAGACGGCATTCTTTTGTCACAGGGTGGAAATCCGTGGCTTTCCAGGGTGCCGGATTTTGGTGCCATTCCATATCTCACCCATACAAAGCAAGCTGCATTAGAAACAAAAAATTTGCAGACAAAGAATAGAGAAATGCTCAGCAAATAATGAACACATTACCGAAAAAGAAAAGGTAGGTGAAAAGATTAAGCCTGAAATCGGTAGGTTTTGCTAACACCTCTACTGGCGGCTGGCCTGCCAACCCTCTGGTGGCAGTAAGACTGAGGGAAAGCTCTGTGAACTTGCTTGGCCAGTGGAGACAACTCTGTTATCTAAAGCCGAAGCACATTTATACTTCCTCATCCCACGGGGTGTGAAATTAGCAGCTATTGTTTTTACACATTTTTGCCAACACAATGCCTTTTATGTCTTTACATTGTTCATAAAGCTATGTTTTCTTGCACATGGGAATCCTCTTTGTAATTCTAATTTTTTAAGCAACAGGATTGGCTCTCCTTCCCCCTCCCCTCCCTATTCCATTTCTTATTCCTCTAAACAACCAATGTTTTTGTAATGGACTCATTTGACAGCATGATTTTTCCCAATTAAAAAACAGTAAAGACTGGGATTGAGGGTGGTAGGGATGGATGCCCATAATTCCTTGCACAGTGGTCAGTCTGAAGGTGGCCAAAAACCTATCTGCTAGGCATCAGCCATTAACCAGAGCTTTCCCCAGTAGTCCAGATACTTTTTTCCCAAAACCTACAACTGCTATAATTTCTTAATTCTAGTTTTAAAATTTTAGGTGTGGCAATATCTGCTGTTATCACCCCAGTACCATCATCTCTCATTTGGAATACTGCTACAGCCTCCTAGCCAGGCCTCTGTTGGCATGTTGTCTCCAAATCAGACCTTTCTAAACTAAAAATCAAATCATGTCACTCCCTGATTAAAACTCTTTCCTGGTTTTCTACTGCATGTAGAATTAAATCCAAATTCCTTTCCATGGCCTACAAGGCCACAGACAATCCAGCCTCTGCCTAGGTCTCCAATGTCCTCTTTCACCACCTCACTCACTCCAGCCACCCTGACTGTCTGTCAGTTCCTCCATTCCCCTAACTTATTCCTTAGAAGATGTACACCTGCTTGTGTTTCTTGCCGGAATGTAGTTCTCCAGGTTGTATGAGATTGGCTTTTTTTTTTTAAACAATTGTAATCAAAACTTTAATCCCAAGGATTCCACAAAATATATTACAAATGGAACTCTGCACATGCCTGTGAGTGACCAAGAAAGTGCCATGAGTACTGACTTGGGGGTTACAAATAAATGTTAGTGAACAGGCAAATTTGTAAGTATGGAATTTGCAAATAAAGGGGTTTAACTGTATAAACTAGACAAAACAGCAAACTACTTGAAATGCACTGGAGAGTGTCCAGAAGTAAGCAGAAAGTGAGGAAAAGGAACACTTATCAAAAGGAAATAGTTCTGAGTGAGTTTCCCATTTTAAGGCTTTTCACCTAAGGGCAGGCAGGCCATGATCCCTGTCACATCAGAGGCTAAAATTTGAAAGAGAATGTTGCAGTCTTACTGGATTGAAGAACCAGAGAAAAAAGACCTGAGCTATCTCAGTAGCTGGAAAGTAAGTGAGGAAATTCCAAATTCTGTATTTAACCTTGTCCAAATCCCCAACTGACTCCTGAAAGTACAAGCAGCCCAGCTATGATTGAAAGAACAAAAGAACTAAACATATTTCAGTTGCTGTTTCCTGCAAAAAGACAGGATTCAGAGGGTTTTCAGCCAAATTCACTGCTGTAAAATAAAAGAAATGAATTAAAAAAAAAAAAAGAACACTCTGCAGAGGAATACAATAGAATCCAGAGTCTCTACAACTAATCATCATGAACAATGGCCATCAGGACACAATCCAAGATTACTAGACATAAGAAACAGAAAAACATGACCCACACTCAAGAGAAAAGCCACTTAAGAGACTGGCCCCAAAATGACTAAGACATTAAAATCAGACAAAAATTTTAAAGCAGCTATTAAAATTCAAGGATGTAAATAAAAATATGGTTGTGATGGATGAACAAACAAGAAATCTGAGAAGAGAAATAGAAGCTGCGAAGAAATATCCAAATCAACTTTTTGAACTGAAAAATATAATATATAAAATAAGAAATTAACTAGATATCTATAAAAGCATATTAGAGATGATATAAGAAAAAGTAAGTAGGCCAGGCGTGGTGGCTCACGCCCCTAATCTTAGCACTCTGGGAGACCAAGAAGGGAGGATCGCTCAAGGTCAGGAGTTCAAAACCAGCCTGAGCAAGAGTAAGACCCCGTCTCTACTAAAAATACAAAAAAATTAATTGGCCAACTAAAAATATATAGAAAAAATTAGCCAGGCATGGTGGTGCATGCCTATAGGCCCAGCTACTTGGGAGGCTGAAGCAGGAGGATCTCCTGAGCCCAGGAGTTTGAGGTTGCTGTGAGCTAGGCTGACGCCACAGCACTCTAGCCTGGGTGATAGAGTGAGACTCTGTCCCAAAAAAAGAAAAAAAAAGAAAAAGTAAGTAAACTTGAAAATAGATCAATAGAAATTATCCAATCTAAAGAAGAGAAAAAAATTTTTTAAAAATTAACAGAGCCTCAATATCAAAGGGTCTAACAATATAATTAGAGTCAGAAGAAGAGAGAGAAGATAGTCCAAAAAAGATAAGTGAACAAAGTCTGAACATTTCTCAATTTTGGCAAAAGACATAAATTTACAGATTAAAGAATTTAGTACACCCTAAGCAGGATAACAATAAAGAACACCACATCAAAGCTCTTCTTTAAAACCAAAGACAAAAGAAAATATCAATAGCATCCAGGTCTCTGTTCTAGCTCTTTGATTTAAAGGCAGTATCTGACTGAAATGCTAAAGCATGAAGTTTTAAAGACTTTTAGATACTTGCTGCCCAGTTGAAAGGGATACATATTCCCAAAATAAGATATCATTTATCAGCTAAGACCTAAAATGAGATGAGAGACATCCCACTAACCTACTTTTACCATGTCAGGGAATTGTTTACTTACTTGTTGTCTCTCTCACTCACTAGATTTTAAGGACCAAGAGAAAAGGGACCTTTGTCTGTCTTATTCCCTCTTGCATACCTGGTACTTAGGAGTATGTCTAAAACATAAGTGCTTAATAAATATTTGTTAATTGAATAAAGTATATTAAAGTCATTCTTTACTTCCATTACACAAAATGAAGGTAAACATCTCAACAAAAGATATAATGTAGGTAACACACTATAAACATTTAAAGAATTAACGTTTTCACAGTTAATTTCTTTTTTTCTTTTTTTTTTGAGACAGAGTCTAACTATGTTGCCCGGGCTACAGTGAGTGCTGTGGCATCAGCCTAGCTCACAGCAACCTCAAACTCCCGGGCTCAGGTGATCCTTCTGCCTCAGCCTCCCAAGTAGCTGGGACTACAGGCATGTGCCACCATGCCCGGCTAATTTTTTCTATATATTTTTAGGTGGCCAATTAATTTCTTTCGATTTATAGTAGAGACGAGGTCTTGTTCTTGCTCAGGCTGGTTTCGAACTCCTGACCTTGAGCGATTCACCCGCCTTGGCCTCCCAGAGTGCTAAGATTACAGGCGTGAACCACCCACCCGGCCACACAGTTAATTTCTTAAGTCTAAGAGATAGTAAGTTGTGTGAAATGTTTATACTTCAAACATGCAACCTGTATGCCATTCAAATGTCTCTTCTTCCTATCTAAAATGGAAACCAAGTTAATTTTTATTAAAGAAAATAAGATTTTTGACATAAAGTATTTAAATCACCTGTCCTGCCAATTCTAATCGCTTGTTACCATAATAGTCTCTGTCGTCGACTTTATTATCGCCTTGTGCCAAAATTACTCTTCGCACCATCACTGCAGTATAGATACATTTGGCTCGGAAATTAAATTCCTTAACCTGTAAAGCAGAAATTAGAGAAAATTTTTGAGAAAATGCACTCTAAAATTTAAGGTACCTCAAGAAAAGAACCAACGTTATAACATTTAAATAATATTGAATTATGATTCTCCCTATTCAAAGAAATTCAACTAGTCTGTAAACTTCATGAAGGCTGAGATGACGACTTTTCATCTTTATACTCAGTACTGTGAGTACCTTTTCTTCAGAGACAACTACTATCTACTTCTTTCCTTCCTATATACTTCATGCCACTCCTTCATTAGAGGTGGAGTCCATCATCCCCCTTGGATTGGCCTGTGACTAGTTTGACCAAGAGAATACAGCAGAAATTATGCCAAGCCAATTCCATGCCTATCATTTAACTAAACTGGCAGTTTCCACTTCCTTTCTCTTAAGAGTCCTGAGATACCATGTTAGAAGCCCGGGACACTCTGTTGTGCAGACAGAGAGGCTACAAGGAACAGCAATGGGAGAACAGAGATATAAGTGAAGAAGCCATCTTGGATGTCCAGCCCACTTGAGCCTTCAGATGACCCCAGCCTCAGCTGCTGTCTGAAAGCTCATGAGAGACCTAAAATGAGAACTCCCTCCCTAACTTAGGTTAAGTCCAGTTAAACCACAGAATCATAAGAGATACAGTAAATAGTTATGTTTGTAAAGTTGGCGGTGGCAGAAAGAAGGTGAGAGACAGACAGTAGGGCCAAACAATGTGGCTTTATTGAATGCTCTCGGGCGAGGTTCACGGGTCCCGAGGATTGAGGCCTGAGAAGTCGCGCCCGTTTGAAAGGGGTGAGGGCTTTTATACCATCTGAGGCAAGCAGGCGGCTTTTGGCGGGAAGAGTTGGGGATTTTCCACAGTGACCTGTGAGGTTATTGAGGAGGGGTTGGAGGTATTTTCAGAATCCAGGAATTGAAACTTTCTTACCTGGGTGGGCATCTAGGTGTGGTTATCCTTCAACTTAGCTGAGCCTAACAGTCACCTTTGTGGGTCTCTCCTCTTTAGGGAGGGGAGGGGGTGCCCGCCACCAGCCATACAATGTTAAGCCATTAAGTTTTGGAATTTTTTGTTATGCAGTGAGAACAAGAACAGTACTAAAACATTGTCTAAGCATGCAGCAAATATCTGTTGAATGAATAAATGGATGGACTGATGCATGAATTTGCTGCAAATGTTCTAGCCAATCTTCTCTAGTAAAATGCTGAAATTTATATGAATGAATCTGGCTCAATCATTAAATTGAATCATAACTGCTAAAATAACTGCACTGATTTGTTTGGGGAGATTAAAAACCTGAGGTAGACCCCTTCCATACAGCTAAAAAGGTGAATTCTGAAAGTGCAGTCTGAGCTTTTGCCAATTTCGAGAAATATTTTATAGGCCTTTCTACAGAGGATACATACTACTAGAAAATTTCCTTTTTACTTACCTTAATCATTTACTAAAATCCCAATAAGATCCTTTTTATTAAGATTATCATTATGACAATAACTTAGCACATCTTGATCTAAAAGAACAGCAGCAAGCATTCTCCTTTACAACTTTTGTTGTTGTTAAGGAATTCCACTAAATAATGTTAGCATTCTGTATGTGTTTCAAAAGTTTATTTTCCTTCAAAGGAAGTTTTATTTCCTTCTCTAGGTCAACTTATTCTCTTTCTATTACTGAGAACTTTGGAATGTGTTAAAAGAAATGTATTCGGAATGTGGTAAAAGGAAAAGCTCTAAAAGCTACTTTGTCATCTTGTACCCACAAAACAATTACATCAATAAAAGATCTTTAAAAAGAAGTCTCTTGTCCATTCTTTAAAAATCCCTTGCAATCATAACACCAATTACCACAATATCAAGCAAAAAAAAAAAAACACCAATGTCTGGGCAGCTGTAAGTAATGTACATTTCAATTGCTATTTCCAAAGGTATATAGTTCTCCATTCTGGTACATTTAATTTACATTTTATTTTTTCTGATCTTAATGTGGCAAGTTATATGGAACAACTAACTCTTCTAGCTATAGTTATTCTTGAGAAAAATGAAGCAAACTTTCATTAACCAAATTTTCAATTTTCAATAAAGCCCATTTCACATTTTGCTTTTGCATAAATACTAGTAGAGACTCCCAAGACATTTATAAGTAGAAATAAATATGGATATTTATAGCAAATGCCCCAACTGTACTTTATAAGGCCATTCCTTCATTAGAGGTGGAGTCCATCATCTTCTTGGGATTGAACCCTAATTCATTTTCCCGTTTTTAACAACTATATGCTGAAAAGCAAACCCTAGGTCTAAATTGAAGTAATGAGTTAATACTTGGCACATTTTTCTAGGACTATTCCCTGAGCTATATGGAGGGTGGGGACCCTTTAATCTAGTGGCTGACATCATTTTTTGGTAGAATGCCAACAGTAGTTCAGATATGCCTTTCTGGGATGTCCACCTGTCAATTATCTGAAAGAGGGAGAAAACAACTAACAAGTGAGCTTGGAATGCTACAGCAGAATTGTCACCAGAACTTTGGAACCTTTTAATGTTACCTTGGAGGAAAGAGAGGTCTGGGACTTGGGAATTTTTTTTCTGGAACCTAATCACCCTTAGAGCAGTGGTTTTAAACTTTAGTATGCATCAGAATCACATGAAAGGCTTTTTAAGACACAGATTGCTAGGACCCACCCCCAGAGTTTCTGAGTCAGTAGACCTGGGGCAGAGTTCAAGTATTTCTAACAAGTTCCTGGTGATGCTGACATTACAAGTCCAGGGAATGCTCTTTGAGAAACAGGGCCCCCAAGGAACTGCGAGGCCAGGGACCAAGACAAAGTCCTCTGCAGGCCACCCTGAAGTATAAGTGCTGGTAACTGCTGAATATCCTGCCCATTTTCTCCCTCTATGTAGACACACCTAAATCAATGCTTTCCAAAGTTTAGTCATTAAAGTTCCACCATCATGAGTATTACCATATCTCTATAATACTTACTTTTATTTTTATTCATCTTTTAACAACTCATTTTAAAGTAAGCTTCATCCTATGCAATAATACTGTGAAGTCACACATAACAAAAAAAATGGATTTGATGTGCTAGTTGTATTCTTTCTAATAATTAAATAATTACTTAAATCAAACTGCCCCTGTACCACCTAAAATCACACTTAGGTAAATACTGCCCTAACCCATTACCATTATCACCAGCACCACAACAAAAAAATATATATGTATATATGGGCAAGGCACTGTAAGCTTGTCTTAATTTATTTAAAAAACATGTAAGACACCTCATCTCTGTCCTTCAAAACCATGAAATCTACATCATGACGACGATGATGATGATACACCTAACACTCTCTGAGTACAAATAAACTGCTGAGAATGAAGATTATTTCCAGTGGGGCAGTACAGTCCTCTTCAGAATTCTCTCTTAAGGAACTAGACTTTAAATGGTATAAACTCTTATTCAGAATTCTTTAACAGAAATTCACAGACCCACATAATCATCACTATTCACAGTTAGAAATGCATTACTCACTGGTACATGGGTCAGAATGGTAGAAGCCAGGAGCTCTCTTGCTTCTTCTATTTTGGTTTTCTTTGGTCCACCTCCCCACATCCTTTGCCTTCTTACTTTGTTCCCTATATATTTTAATGCCTGTAAGAAACAGATTATAACAATGTTTGAATGAATTAATACATGATCATTGTATGAAATTTAGAAAATACAGATAAGTAAAATATATATGTGTGTGTGTGTATGTGTGTGTATATGTATATGTACGTACGTATCTATGTATATGTAAAGCAGCCATCTATCCTTCACCCAGAGAAAACCACAGGTAACATTCTGGGGCAGTATTTTTTTCCTCTCAAAAAGGAATCACACCATTTGAGACCTCTATGCTGAAAGTTACAAACACTGCTGAGAGAATACAAAACCTAAATAAATTAGGAGTTATGACATTTTTGTGGATTGAAAGATTTAGTAGTGTTAAAAGTAGCTTATTATTAAAATTCCATTAAAATTCTCTCCAACTTGACCAGTAAACTCATAATGGCTAATTATAATCTTAGCAGGCTTTTTAAAAACAAAAACCAACCGATTCTAAAATTCTAAAATTTACATGGAAATGCAAAAGACCTGAAATAGCCAAAATACTGAAAGAGGAAAGCTGGAGTATTTACGTTACCTGATTTCAACTATAAAGCTGCAATAATCAAAACAGTAAGATACTGGCATAAGGATAGACAAATAGATCAACAGAAGAGAATAAAAAGTTCAGAAATAAACCCACACTATATGGTCAATTGATTTTTGACAACAGTGCCATGGCAATACAATGAGGATGGGAAAGTCTTCTCAATAAGTGGTGATGAAACAACTAAATATCCATAAAGTAAAAAATTAATCTTGACCCCTACCTCACACCAAACAGAAAAATTAGTTTAAGATGGATTTTAAACCAAACATGAAAACAAAAACTATAAAGCTTCTACAACAAAACATCAGAGAATATATTGCTGACCTTGGGACAGGCAAAGATTTCTTTAAATAGGACACAAAGTAATACCCATAAAAGGAAAACAAATAAAAAACCTGATAATCAGATTTTTTTTCAAAATTAAAAGACAGTTAATGAAATGAATAGGGAAGCAATGAACTGGGAGAAAATATTTATGATACATAAATCTGACAAATCTGATAAGAAGTTTACATCACTATTTTTTTTAAAAGGACTCTGAAACTTAGTAACAAAAAGACAACTCACTAAAGCAAATGAGCTAATGATTTGAACACTTCACAAAGAAGAAAACAAAAATAGCCAGTAAACACATGAAAAAGAGTTCAAGATCATCAGGGAAATGAAAATTAAAACAACAGTAAGATACCACTATACACCCACTATAGTTAAGTTAAAAAGACTGACAATATCAAATATTAGTAAGGCATGAAGCAAAAAACTCTCATACAATGCTGCAAAATGGTATAATCATTTTGGAAGAAGGTATATATAAAAGTTATATACACAACTGCTCTCTGACTCAGAAATTCTATTCCTAGGTATTTATCCAAGAAAAATGAAAACATATCCACACAAAGATGTGTTTATAGTAGCTTTATTCTTAATAGCTAAAGATTGAAAAAGAGAACAATATCCATCTACAGGAAAACATAAATTGTGGTATATTCATATGATAAAATACTACTTGGCAATAAAAAGGAATGAAGTACATGGATAACTGACACAAAAAGGATAAAAAAAAAACAATTTGGATGAATCTCAGACAACATGCTCAGCAAAAGAGGCCAGACACAAAAGAGCATGTACTGCTTAATTCCATATATGAAGTTCTAAAAATGGCAAAACTAATCTACGGTGCAAAAATAAGAATAGTGGGGGAAAAAATCAGAAGGTAGAGGTGAAAACTGACTAGGAAACTAAAACTAAGAAAACTTTCTGGAATAATAGAAATATTCTGTCTTATAAAAGTCATATAATTAAAATTTGTACATTTTAGTATACATAAACTTACTAAAAAAAAAAAAAGAATGCATAACTAAAAAATAACCCACTAGTCAGTAAGAAGTGAATGGACAGATGAAAAATGAATGTCAGAGTGTTGATAACAGCCGAAGGTTGGTGCTGGGTGCATGAGGGTTTATAATACTATTTTATATACTTTGTATATGTTGAAATTTTTCCATAATAAAGTATCTAAAGAAGAGGACCATGTGGCTCTTATTATTCTGTAATAACAATGTACACTTTTAAAAACCGGCTTTCAGTTTACCAGAAGAAAGGGCTAGTATCTCTGATTCTCTACCCTGGAATTCTTGCCCCAATTACCTGCCTGGGAAATTCCTTTTTCATGCTTCAAAACCAAGATCAGTTATCACTTCCTCTCCTAAGCCTTTCCTAACCTACTTCTCTCTCTGAAATTTTAATTCCTTATGCATAAAGAATTGAATATTTTCATTCATGGTCACACCACATTATGTTTTAATTATCTATTTACATGTATGTTTGTCCTACTAGACTTTAATGGTGGGAACTTTGTCATCATTTTCTTTGACTCCCAATGACTTGGAACTGAATGGAACTTCTCCCCTGTGATAAGATTTGGTCATCAAATCTATGATCTTCCCTGTTAAAAGGCCATTAGTGCATAAGATAAACTAAGACCTTGAAAACACTTGCTGCAGTGACCTAGTAGTAAGTAGTACTAAGGAACTGATTAAAGCAAGTCAGCAGTGGAGGGAACCATAAATAGACAGGCAATTCCGTTTTCCCTAAACTTCATTAAATTTTGGTCTTCTAATTGCCTTGGGAAAAAAGCTACAGATTCTTCACTTCTCTGAGGAAGAAATAGAGGAACACAGGAGAGCAAGGTATCCGTTCTGATGTAACAGAAAGTCACCTTTTCCCTGGAATACCTAACAATGTTGCCAGGGTTTCATGGTGTGAGGTTTCATGCATGAAGAGCCCAAACTATTCACAAATAAGTCAAGATGACACCCCTAGTGCATCCTATCCCCCCTAAAAAGGTAATAAATAATTTCTTCTCTATACACCAGAGCCCTTGACAATGATTATGTAAAACATACATGGATCAAAATAGAGTGAAGGCTTCAGAAACAGAATGGTGGAGAGACTAAAGAGGGAGCCACAAAAAACAAAAGAAATAAAAACTCCATAGGTTGTAAGCAATCAATTAAGGCCACATCTCTAAAAGTTCTTTTATGTAAGATAAAATGTACTTGCTACACTTTCATTTAGAATAGCACATAAAATTCCTGTTTTCATAAGTGATAATATACATTGAATGTATCAACCATTTGGATTACTTATGCCTCTGTACTCTTATATTAGTTGCAATAACTAATATATGCCTTAATTCAGCATAGAGAGTACAAGCACTTTCAAAGTCACGCTTCCTTTTCAGGGGAAAAGGAACATTTGTCTTTCTTATGTTAACTAATTATAGATTTCCCCCATCTTTTCACTGATCTGATCTAATTCAGTTAGCTGAAATTTTTTTCTGTCAGGACCAATTTAACAGAAATGAATGATTTTCCAACCTATTAGTTAGCCTCTGTTCAAAGAGCTTTACAATGCTAGGGTTATCTGATCAACAGTGATGAAGTTTATAATAAGATGCATAATGGAGCTCATTAAAGCCACTGGGGCATCATTAAGGTAAACTGCTCTTTCAGGGCCCTACACAGCTTTAAATAGCATATCTCCCAAAACTGAACCAATTATTCCTGTTCACAGGGTAGATTATATATTTTCTACTTTCTGGATATTTCTTACTGCTTTCTCTTCATGTTCTTGGAACCCTTGGACAATATTACTTTAGTTTGTAATAAAGATTTATGCCTGCCAAAGATTTCACTTTTAAAAAAGGCCAAAAATAGAATCTCCTAGATCCAAACAACTTTTCTTGTGTTGCCTGCCCAATAGCTGCAGTCAGCTATTAATTAACTGTAGAAAAAGAGGAAGACAGAGATGAGAATAATCCTTACTGATCTGTGCTTTGGAATTATATACACTCACATGACAGCCTTCCTAAATGTTACAAAAATATATTTTTGTATATTTAAATATAATTTTGCATATTTAATTTTGTAAATTTGTAAATATTTGTAAATATAATTTTGTATGTTTATATATAAATATTTAACCCAGATCCCTCACGTGCACAGTTTACAGTAGGGTTTGCACTCCTGTGAGAATCTGATGCCGCAGCTGATCTGACAGGAGGCGGAGCTCAAGCAGTGATGCGAGTGACGGGAAGGGCTGTGGATACAGGTGAAGCTTTTCACTGGCTCGCCTGCTGCTGCTCACCTCCTGCTGTGAAGCCCGGTTCCTAACAGGCCATGGACCAGTACCAGTCCGGGGTCCCAGGGGTTGGGGACCACAGCTCTATACTAACGTTGCCATGGTTTTTTTTTTTTTTTTTTTTTAATATCATCACTCAAGCAAATAAGGAAGAAAAATGCTACTTGCTATTATATCAAAACAAAAGTCTCTTGGCCCCATAGTTCCCTCTTCTAAATTAGACACCACAGACTGATAATCTGTCTAGGCAAATTCCTTCTTCCGATCCCCAAAGAAATGCGTCAAAGAAATGTCTCTATCATACCTCCCATCTCCCAGCACCCTTTCCAAATGTACAAGCCCCAAGCCATTTCATCCAAAGCTTTATCAATGAGCAGCATTAAATCTCCAATTCCATTTCATAGCAAAGGACAACATGAAAAGATACACCTGCATCTGTGTGAAAATCTGAGCTTTCTGGCACTCTTCCAAACTGGGCCCAAATGCAGCCATCACGTGCTCCTCTGTTCCAATCATCTGCACAATTTCCTGGTCACTCTCAACACCCATGGCCTAGGAAGGAAAGAAAAGATAGAAAGAGTGTTGGCTTTGTGTTAACTCACTGACATTTGCTTATGCTAATTTGGCATTGTTTGTGGGTATTACTTTTAAGCAAAAGCTAGCTCTTCTCTCAGAAACAGTGCCATCTGGCACTGGCAGCCATAGCCCAAGCTGCAGAAGAACCTGAAACAGAAATTTTGATTAGAAAAAGGAAAACAAACATTCTAAAACATTTTTTGTATGTGTACCATCTTCTAAAATTTGTAAATATTCTAAGAGTTTCATCATGAAAAAAGGAGGCCAAGAGGTATGGTGGAGACAACTGGTCACAATTACGAAGGCAAACTGAAAAGAAAAACAGTTAAAGGGCAATGAATCAGAAAATATATACTGCTGAAAATAAGCAGAACCCCAATTAGCACGGTCACAACATTAATTTTTCTGAGAATTGTCAAATCATTCATATTCAGGCTAAAAGAATTTTTCTAGAGATATCAACCATATCTTACGCAGGTTTTAAAAGAGATTTTTAAAAACTAGGAACACACTTAACAGGTTTAAGAAACCCACTTAAGTGCTACAAGGTGGGAGAGGCAATGCAGGTCTTTGTCGATTCCATATGGTACTAAGGCTCACTCCTTCACACATTTGCCTGGAATTCTGCCACATCAAGAAATACAGCATAATCTCACTAAACCTCTCTTGCAACAGTCTGCTTCTTAGAAGTTAGGGGAAGAGTTATGTTTGCATTAAAATTCTTCTTTTAGCTATGCAGAGAAGATAGAACCAGAAGATAAATGTCTAGTTAAGCTTTGATGCTCTAGCTCTCAGTTCTCCTCCACACAAAAGAGAGAGGAAGGGAAAAGTAAATCCTAAGATCCAATGCAGACCATCAACAACATCACCCTGAATACAACAGAAAGGGCATCTATCTAAAAGTCAAGAGACCTGAGGTGTTCGTCCTAATATAATGCCAAAATCTGACACAGACAGTACAACTACTACTGTCATAAAACTTCTTCTATCTCAGTTTTTAAAATTTTTATAATTAAATGGCACAACCAGGTCCTTTCCAGCTCAAAATTCTACGATTCTAACATTCTACAGTTGACACTCAGGGGTCTGTATTCGGTAAATTTGATTTACATACTTTAGAATCAGATGTAAACTTACTGAAAGTTTTAAATATTTAGGGGAAAGCTAAATAGATGCTGTGTCCCCTTTTAGGCCAACTGTGGTGGTTTTTAGAATATTTTGCATTTAAATTCTTTGACATTCCCTTCAAAAGGTGGAGACTAATCCTCCTCCCACTGAGTACAGGCTAAACTTAATGCCTCACTTCTGTAGGACTTTGGAAACTTGGTCATAAAAGGCACTGCAGCTTCCTGCTTGCTATGTTTCTGAGAGTGCTCTCTCTAAGGGAAGCTGGCTGCCATGTCATGAACACACTCAAGCAGTCTGTGGGAAGGTCCAGTGGTGAGAAACTACGGCCTCTTACCAACAGTCAATGAAGTCCTGCGGTTTTCTGCCAACTGCCATGTGGGTGAGCCATCGTGGAAGCAGACCCTCCAGCTCCAATTCAGCCTTCAGATGACTGCAGCAATGGCTTTTTTTTGGAAAGGTGTCTTGCTATGATGCCCATGCTGGAGTGCAGTGGTTATTCACTGACATGATCATAGCGCACTACAGCCTTGAACTCCTGACCTCAATGGATCTTCCCGCCTCAGCCTCCAGTAACTGGGACCACAGTTGCGTGACACTGTGCCCAGCATCTGACATTTTGAATCATGAAAGACCTGGAGTCAGAACCACCCAGCCAAGCAACTCTTAAATTCCTGACCAACAGAAACTGTGATATAATTTGTCACACAGCACAGATAACTAATATACCATCTTTTGGAATTAAATTTACTATTTGAATTTTAAAATATTTGTTCAAATGTTAATTTGTTTTCTCCAAAATTTTTTTTTGTTTAACAAACAAGAAGTTCTCAGGATACAAACCCCTTTTTTGTACTTTAATTTCTGCAGGCTTTTTACCTCAAATTTGGTAAGACACATTTCTTCAAAAGGATACTAGAAATAAACTCCACTATTTAAAAATTATACAAATTCATCAAAACAGGCTTTCATGGATTAAAGGAAGGCAATCCTAAAAAATTATCAGTTCTAATTTTTAAACAAAGAAAAAACAGATTAGTCTTTGCTTAAGCACATTAAGTTGCACTTACTCTGACGGTAATGGCACGTGTGTAACACCATCTATGCTTTCTCCTTGGCCTGCAAATAGCCAGTCACAAATACTAGAACAGAATTTTTCTCTGTGAAAAACTAAAGTTAATTTTTACTTGTCAATCTCTAAAAATAATGTTATATGGACTTCAATGGAATCAAAATATAAGAAAAACAATACCAAGGTAACTAAATTGTAGTGGAATCAGTCATGCTTCTCTAAAATCTTTGATATTAAACTTTTAACCAATGCACTTCACTTCTCAGTGGAAATGCCAAACACTAAAAGAGATCTATATGAGGCAGATATCAAACCAAACATGCAAAATGATATCGTACAAAAAGATCTGAGACAGAAATAGAATCCTAGAGTTGAAACGGCAGTAGCTTTCTGGATCAGCCCTCCCTTTTTAGGCATGTTAACATCTAAATCATGTGAACTGAAGGCCATCTAGATCATTTCAGCAATTTTTATTTCAGTACTCTCCAAGTGACAAAGACTATAAACTTGATGGCCTACTTTAGTATTTAATAATACAGGTTGAGTATCCTTAATCCAAAAATCTGAAATGCTCCAAAATCCAAATCTTTTTTTGTTTTTTAAGAGATGGAGTATCACTGTGTTGCCCAGGCTGGAATGCAGTGGCTATTCACAGGTGTGATCATAGTGCACTACAGCCTCAAACTCTTAGACTCAAGTAATCCTCCTGCCTTAGCCTGCCAAGTAGCTGGGAGACACACACCACTGCACACAGCTTCCAAAATTCAAAACTTCTTGAGTGCGGACATAACACTCAAAGGAAATGCTCACTGGAGCATTTTCAATTTCAGGCTTCTGGATTTAAGACGCTCAACTGTAAGTATCATGCCAATATTCCAGTATCTGAAAATATCCAAATACTGGAACACTTCTGGTCCCAAGCATTTCAGATAAGGGATACGAAACCTCTAATGAAAAAGTCCCTCCGCATTTGAAATATGGATTGCCATTTCAAGTTGTCCTGATGCTAAATCTAAGTAGTAACTTTATAACTGCATAAAATTTTCACATGTCCTAACATGGATCTAAACAGATTGCTTAGGCTTTCCAAATATTTCTAAGCTATGAAGCAAAGATATGCCAAGCACATGGTAAATGACACCATATGTGCAGAAAGCATGATTACTATCAAAGCTTTGCTCCAAAAGAACTAAACTCTTCCTAAATCGCATCTCTGAAATACAGGAGTGATAACTCAGTCAAGTTATCATCAAAGTGCTCCAGCTGCAAAGACTGAACTGACTTTATGACTGTTTAGCCTTCAGTAGTCATAGCTACAAATAAATGACATATTGCTATGGAAACGACAGCTAAATGCCCAACCATTTTACTTTGCAGACATAATTTAGACATCTGAAAACTGGCTTTATACGGAATTCTTTGTACTGCAGATATCTGAAATCATTTCTCCTAATAAGTCAAAAGTAAATGCTACATAATAACCTTATGAAAAACTAGCAGAGATAATATGTTTCAGCAGAAGGTCACCCACAGTCTGGCAATCAGCAATAACACTGAACAAAAACAAGAGGAGGCGCTCTTTAAAAGTGGTATGAGTTCTTCTTGGATAGCCACGAAGTATGACTAAAAGTGTGACTTTAAAGACAGAAAAAAGAAAGAATACTAATGAGCAGATGAGAATAATATGCACACTAATGGTGATATGTTGAAATATATTGTGTGAAAGTGGAAAAGGGAATAACTTCTTAACATATCTAATTAGAAATCTCTAATTTTTCTTTAAAGTAGACTAAAGTCAATCTATTATTACTAAAAGCAGTCCTAGCAGATAACAAGAGAACTGCGGTGGCCCTCTTTGACTTTGTAATTAATTATTTCTCTTTAAAGACGGTAAATTTCCATAGAAGTTTGTTTCCAGGAAACATTGTGCAGCACCCTTGAAATCTGATACTCTTCTCCACAAAAACTTTCAAATTACAGATGCCATCACAGTGCAACTGCTGAATAGTTGGGAATACAAAATGTAAAGCAGGAAAGATTCATGGGCAAGAAAACCTTTGTAGTGGTTCAAGTCCATAAATAAGGCTGATCTATGTCTTAAAAGCTTTATATGTCATATTCACACTCAGCATGTAATCTGGAAACCCTGCTGTTTCTGTCACTTTTAGCCAATTGTGGGTTACAATCAACAACCATCAAGTCCTAATGACTGTCAAGGTCTGTGTTAGGGCCACACAACACTAAAAGAGAAATGATGTGTCTTTTTCTGGTATCCCAGTTTATTTTCCAGGGCTTCTGACAGTAAATGGGTAAGGAGAATTAAGGAAAGAAAAAGAGCACCCCCTTTTCTAGGCACTCTACTTTTCAAAAAATACATGATTCCATCTGCTCTTCACAGCAATCCTCTTAGGTAAAATTATCACTTTACAGATGAGTTATACCATCTAAGACTCAGAGACTGGGAAATTTGCCCAAGGGCACGTAGCTAATAAGTGGAGAAGGTGGGATGCAAGATAGATCTGTCTATTTCTAAGATCTCTAATACTCTATGCTGCTTCCCAGATGGAAAAGTCTAAATAGTGGTTATCAAACAAGTTTCCATCAGTTTATTAAAACATCCCTATAGCACGAGACCAAAAAAGTGATACATATTACCAAAATATTTAGTTCATTTATCTGAACTAAAAACTCACAAAATATTTATTTTAACTCTTATAGACTACCGGTTAGAACATAACAGAAATGTTTCAGGGAAAAATTCGGAAACATGTACCAAGTTTTTTTAAAAAGATATACTTCCACTCCCAGGAATAAAGTCTCATTAAATAACCAGCAATGTGTACCGACATGTATGTATGACAACAATCATCCCAGGGTTGTGTCTAAAAGTGAAAACTTGGGGGGAAAAATGACATCTAAATGTTTCACTGTAGGAAACTGGTTAAGTAAATTAAACCACATGTATGAAACATCTACACAGTACTCACTAAAAATAATGATGTAGATGCATAGTTACAGTCATGGAAGTCTATTCACAATTCATTGTTAAGTGAAAAAAAAAATGATGTGCATTTTACAAAAACACAGGAAAAAGGCCTGAAAAAATATATTCAAAAATGTAGTTATACTTTTCAGTGGTTTTCTAGATTTTATAATGCAAGGACTACTTTTATATTTAGATATGAAGAAGTTTGAAATCTCAACTATTGGTTATATAAATATACATATTGTTAATTTATAGTCCCACTCTAAAAAGGATTTAAGTCAGGTTTTATATATATACACACACGTATACATTTGTAACATAAATATTTTAAAAATTTGACAGAAGTAACGTTCTTAATAAATTTGTCACCTACCCAAAAAAAAAAAAGAATATTTAATAAAAGCCTTCTGATTTTAATGAATGCATGAATCTGTCTATGCATTTTATACATGAGTGATAGAAGATTATATGCATTATAATTAATTTATAATTTCTGGTCTAAAGAAAGCAGTACCGTGCATCAAGTGTCTAAAACTTTCAAAAGTCCTTGAACGCATGGGAACATACTGCCATCTGCTGGAGATATTAATTCTACATCTTTAGATAACTTTTTTCATTCATCACTATGTATACAAAATACTGAGTTGGGTATTGTGGGATCACTATGAGAAAAGCCAAAATTACTTCTGTGCTTAAAAATACAAACCTCGAAGACAGAAAATAAAAAGGATATTTAAGAATTCTCTCAGCCAGGCGTGGTGGCTCATGCCTATAATCCTAGCACTCTGGGAGGGTGAGATGGGGAGATAGCTTGAGCTCAGGAGTCCAAGACCAGCCTAAGCAATAGTGAGATGCCATCTCTGCAAAAAAAATAGAAAAATTAGCTAGGTGTGGTGGCACATGCCTACAGTCCTAGCTACTTGGGAGGCTGAAGCTGGAGGATTACTTGAGCCCAGGAATTTGAGGTTGCAGTGAGCTATGATGATGCCACTGCACTTTAGCCGAGGTGACAGAGTGAGACTCCGTCTCAAAGAAAGAAAAAAAAATTAAAATTCTGCCTATACCCTCTGATATAGTGGTACTGCTATTATGATTATCATCATCATCACCATCACCCAAAAAGAAAATAAATGGCTTCATCTCATTTATAGAACTCAAAAGCACATTAAGCTATACTAAACATAAAAAAAACTTCCTACAACCTCCTTCACGCAATTGCATTTAGAATATGGATGTTTCCTGAGTTAAAGAACCTCACTTGTCAATATCCATTCAATACTTACAAATAACCAGGGCCATGCTCCCTACCCTCAATCAGAAGACTGACTTGAGGGTACTTTCCTCCCTCACTCCTACACTGTCACCTGGCTACAACTTTAACAGTAAAGGCTCAGTTCTCTTCTTTCTTACTCCTCTGAGGCTTGTACCCAAATGTTTTTCCTTCTTAACCAACTTAGTAAATCCTCTTAAGAGGATTTCTTTCTCTGTTTTCTCTAATTGTAACTGTGAAAATATTTCTATCATAACAACTACTGAACAGACACATTTAATTCTGAAGTGAAACTGAATAATAAATGAGTATTATCAATCTCTAAAATTATCTAAAGTATTCAGTATCTCCTCAATAAGTTCTCTTTATTTCAATTAAACTAGTTATCAAGATTAATTTTATACCCATATTGTCAATTATTGTTATTCGTGGTAGTTACATTCTATAAAGTTGCTGAATTACACTGTATACTAAATAGTTAAATACTGAACCTTTGCTCCTAGGAATAGAGTTCCTACAAGCCTGTGGTCACAACATTTTCCATAAATAAACCTTATTTTCTGTAAGCTTCTGTTAAAAAGACATTTTATTTAATATATACCATTCACACATTAACATAGCCACCAGCACTATAACTCAAGCCTGAAAAAAGTTCCATAAAGCATATAACAGCCTTTTTGTCCCTCAGAACACTAGACCAACACTTTAGCATTACATTATACTTGGGGGCCATCTTCTACTGTACATAGGCTACACTTGTCATACATAACGATTCCTCTGATGGATCTAGGAAAAGTAAATTGAAAACCGTCTGGAAAGGATTTATCCTTCTAGATGCCATTGAGAACACCAGTGATTCAAAGGAAGAGGTCAAAAATATCAACATCAACAAAAGTTTGGAAGAGGTTGATTCCAGCCCTCACGGATGTCTTTGAGGGAATTAAGACATCAGTGGAGAAAGTAATTGCAGATGTGCAGGAAAGGGCAAAAGAACTAGAAGTACAAGTAGAGTCTGAAGATGTGACTGAACTGCTGCAATTTCATGATAAAACTTGAACAGATGTAGATTGCTTCTTATGGATGAGCAAAGAAAGTGGTTTCTTGAGATGAAAATATACTCCTAGTAAAGAAGCTATAAACACTGTTGAAATGATAACAAAGAATTTAGAATATCATATAACCTTAGTTGATAAAGCAGAGGCAGGGTTTGAGAGGACTGACACTATTTTGGAAAGAAGTTCTATGGGTACAATGCTATCAACAGCATCACATGCTACAGAGAAATCTTTCATGAAATAGAGTCAGTCAATGCGGCAAACTTCATTGATGTCTTATTTTAAGGAATTGCCACAGCCACCCCAACCTCCAGCTGCCACCACTCTTATCAGTCAGCAGCCATCAACACCGAGGCAAGACCCTCTACTGGCAAAGATTACAACTCACTGAAAAATGACTCAGATGATCATTAGCATTTTTTAGCAATAAGTATATTCTAAACTAAGGTATGTACATTTTTTAAGACATAATGCTACTGCACACTTAATAAACTATAGTACAGTGTAAACATAATTTTTATATGCACTGGGAAACCAAAAAATTCTTACGACTTGCTTTATTGTGATATTTGCTTTATCATGGTGGTCTGGAACTGAACCTGCAATATCTCTGAGCTATGCCTGTATCTGAGAAAGACTATATGACTTAAACATGATTTCTATGGAAATATCTTTTGGGTTCTAAGCCAACAATTCACAAACAAGCTGAATTTTTAAAAAATCAGTTATAGACTGAAGATTTGTGTTTACATAGAAACTCAGCAAAGCCTTGGAGTACATAAAAAAGAAAACAAACTTGGTTCATACTCTTTGACCTAGAAAATTCCACTGCAGGGAATTTAGCCGAACGACATCCTTGCCCATGTATAACATGATATTACAGCAGTTTTGTAAGAGCAAGAGGTGCATACATACAGTGATTGGAGATTTGTTAAATTACGGCACACTCACAAATGAACTTTGGTCAAAAAGAATGCAGCAACTCTGTATGTACTAATATAACACTATCACCAAGATGTAAGTTACAAAAAAAGAAAAAAGCTGAGGGCAAAGTGGTATGCAACATATGTAAGTAGATAACAAAAACACGGAACAAAAACCTACCACATACTCATGTGCTTGTATATGCATAGACTATTTCTAGAAAGATGTATAAGAAACTAGTAACAGTGGTATAGAAGAACTATGTGGTTAGATACAGGGTAGGTAGGAGGCTCACTTATCACTATATATCCTTTCGTACTTTCAGAATTTTTTATGGTGTGTTTATCTTTAAAAAATTGTTTACTATTTTTAAAAATATCTGAACCTCAGTCTTATTAGCTTTCAATTTAAAACACATCATATGACGGACAATTTATCTATGCCACAAATCTTTCTATTCCTAGAATTTCTTATCTTCCAAATTTCTAATTACATATGAAGATGAACCAGAGAAAGGATTCCTTTCAATTTTCAGAAGAGAGCTGCAGCCTTACCTTAAATATGATGACAATGGGTATATCTTCTGACAAGGTATTATGCCTCAGATAAAATCGTCCTTGTTTCACAGCCATATTGGTTCTGCTTTTTTTCTCATGGGTAGAGCTACAAGTAAACACAAGTTGGTTAAACTGCATCCTTAGTTTCAAGCCAGTAACATGCAATAGCAATGATCCTCAATCAATAAGGTTCAACTAATCAGTAACAGTTAAGGTCCTCTCTAATAAGTACTTTTTAAAGATACACAACCTCTTTCCTGCCTTGTTGCCACTTCCATGAACATTTAAAAACACAATAAATATTTCTTTAGCTCTGAGATTATGGTGGAAGTTTTGTGGGTGAGTGAGTGACAATCACCTTCTGATCTACTTTACTTTGATTCCACCTGAATTACTCTGACTCAGTGTAAAGCATATATTCATGGCCAATTTTATGTACGTGAAGAAAAAAGCCTCAAAATAAGTCTAAATCATAATGAGAAAACTATGTAGGAATTAATTTATATACTATAGGTTTTTAATAATCTAATAAAACATACCCATAGTCTTGGTATACAGTGAAGCCAAAGAACTAAGGAATCTCCTTTTGAAAGTGCTAATCAACCACAATAGTAACACATACTGACTGTCTGCTATATACTATGCACTGTTACCCAGTTTTTTATATTAGCTCTAATCTTCTACATATAAACACTTTATACTTTGAAGTGTTGTCTCCAAATCACATATAAGGAAACCAAGGCTTAGAGAAGCTAAGTAACGGCACACTCCAGTGCCTTATAACTAGAAAACAATAGCTTTAGGATTCAAATCCAGATTGCCTTGGCTCCAAAGTTGTGGACAATGGGAAGACATGGGTTGCAGAATTACTGTATCTGGGTTTAAATGGTTCAAATGCTGGCTACTTCTTACAAATGAGGTGACCCTGAGCTTAAGGCTTGTTACTCAGCTGTAAAATGGAGATAATACCACTTATCTTGGATGACAGAGGTGACAAATAATTTATGTAAAGTACCTAGTACTTTGCCTGGCTCCTAGTAAGTACTCAAAAATTAGCCACTATTGTTAACTGCCTCTCCAGCAGTAAGGAAACTGTGGAAACTCTGAGCTAATTAGGTCACTGTAGATTGTCAGAAGAGAAACTTTAGTGCACACTGACACGTTATCTATGTCACAAATCTTTCTATTCCCAGAACTCTTTAACCTCCAAATTTCAAATTACATGTGATAATAAACCAAAGAAAAGAAGTTACAGAAGTGCTATAAGGGACGCTACTGTAAAAATGAGTACACTGTGAAAGAGGCTGGTCTATAATACTAAGAATAAAATGTTAAATCTGTGACACAGTCATTCACATTAAGTATAGAACAGTCTGTGATTATATCAGTGTAGGACTACACATGGAAATGGTCAAAGACTAAAAAGGAGCATGAAAATTGAAAAGTGGTTTTATGTTTTTTTAAGTTCCTTTAATGCTACAAGTTAACAGGAAATCAAACTTAAGTAAAATAACTAGTGACTTTTTAAACAACGTTTCACACTTTCATCACTGAAAATTTTAAATCAATACCCTACGCTTATAAACTTACACAATAAATCAAATGCAGATACTTTAAAATATTACAATGTCTGTTATTAGAGAGAAATAACTGGCTGCCTCTATATTCAAAGACAGCCATCTGGGATTAACGGAATTACCAATATTTCTTAAGAACATCTCCACTTTCTATACCTGGTAACTGAAGCTCCAACTGCCCCTTTTCTATCAGCTTCCACGATGATCCTATTCTTAGACAGCTGCTCTTGGATAAGAATAACTTTTTCTACTCCTTTAACAATGAAGTAGCCACCTGCCCAAAGGAAACAAAAACAGCTTCACCATCTATTCTTCAGCCAGTGTGATTCAGTAATGGCAGGGAACTCCTGAGTCAGAGATCACCACCTTTTCCACTGCTTCATGGCAGTGGCCATGACTTAATTCAAAGAAGTTTGCTGACATTGTTTTATGGACTGATGATCAGCACATGATTTTGTACAAATGAGCCACAAGATGATAAATTCCTTGAGGACAGGCAATATATTTTATTGGTCTATGTATCACCAGTCCCTGACATATATAGTGGGTGAATGGAAAAAATATGTTAAATAAGTCATCCCATCTCTTAAACACAGAAGTAACTGAAAATCTTCAATATAAACTGAAATTTACTTTCAGTTTTCTAACAAATCAGTGACAATGGTAGACTAAGATTAGGTTTCCAAAATAATATTCCATACTCAAAAAAATTCACACATTATATATATTTTTTGCATACAATTCAGAGTAGGATAAAATGAGATTTCATTTTACTTGTAGAATATAAGCAAAAACAAAACAACATATTTGACTTATGCAACATCTTGTTATAGACCAATAAAGTCATGTTCTTTATTAACTTCTTTCCAAAACTTCTGAGATTCTATATCAAAGCAACTTTACAGGAATTAAAGCAACTCTAAGTTAAAATAAATCAATATGAAACACGAGTTAAAGAATTAAGAGAAACTTTCTGTTAAGTGCCAAGTTTGAAACTTTACAAAAGAAATTTTTATACCTATATTTCCTAAAAATAGGTACAAAAATATAATTTAAACAAAACTAGATTCATTCCCCACTCCCTCCCTTTACTGCATTTAAAACAGCCTGAAATGAGCTATGTGAATCTTCAGACCAGGCTAGACCAGTAACTTTGGGAGATTATTCTTGAATTTTTAAGCATACAGAAAGAAACTACTGAGCAAAGATAAAAATAAACCACACAATATTCATGGCACGAAACCAGAACTTGGGATATTAAAGTTTTAAACCTGAAATAAAACAGGAAACAGTATACCTTTTATTAATAGTATTATAAACTAATAATAAAGTTGGGGGCAAACTTATGGACATTTTGTGAACATAGTTTTATTCAACAAACTCATTATAAAACAGAAAGGCTGGTATTGTTTTTGAGGAAACATGGTAAAACTTGGTAGAACAAAAGGAAAAAAAGAAGGTGGGGCAAATCTAAGACATCACACATACCTGGATCTAAAGGACATTCATTTAGTTTGGCAAATTCTGCTGGCGTTTTTCCTGTAAGAACACAGTTTGAACTGCGCAGCATTATGGGCATTCTGTTTAGGATAAACAAAAGAAAATATAATGTAGATTGTCATTGGCAAAAGTTACAAAGAACACAAACCGTGCAATGCACATATCACTAAGGGGTCTGTATTTCTGTGTACCATTTTAGAAAAGGAAGATAAATAGCAACTACATGAAGAGCCCAGGGAAATAAAATATTTATTTTCTCTGGCACACCACTCTTCTAGTATTGATACTAAAAATGCAAATGTTTGGTCTACTTAAACTTTGCATACGGGCTTCAGTGAAAGTTGGAAATGACAGCAACATTTCATTCATGGGAAACAAAGTGATTCTCTTTAGTTACTAAGAAATAGTACAACAAATCAAAGTGTAAGGAACAAGAGGCTATCAAACAAAACTAACAAGGCAATTTAGAAAAAAGAACTAAGCAAAAGTTCTACAAACAGAAAATTTAAGCATTAACTTAACAATCTATGAATAGGCTGAATAATAATAGCGTTGCCACTGCTGAAGACAGAATTACTAAATCCGAAAAGAGATCTGAAGAAATTATTGAGAATGTATATCAGAAAGACAAAGACAAGATATGAAAGAGTTTAAGTGTCACTGAAGGAGTGAGAAGGTCTAATACACACCTAAGCAGACTTCAGGATGGTGAGAATTATACAGAACGGTAAGTAGTCAATGAGATAATAGCTATAAATTTTAAAAAATATACAAAAGCCATAAATCCTCACAACACCCTCTATACAAGATAAATAAAAAGAAAGCTACACCTAAATGTGTCATAGTCAAGGTACAAAACACCAAAGATGAAAGGAAGGTTTAAAACCCAGTGTCAGGAAAAAAAAGGCAGGTCACCAAAAATGGAAGGATGCTTGGCTGACAGATAACTTCAAAACAATAATTGATAAATGACAGCATAGTAATAAACTCAAAGTGCTGAGAGAAAATAACTGTCACCCTCAATTTGTGTATTCTGTTAAGTCATCATTCAGAATGAGATCAATATAAAGATATTTTCAGATAAAAATTGAGAGAAGTTACTATTAATCCTTCACTAAAGGAATTTCTAAAAGAAATTTATCTTTAGGAAGACGGAAAATAAACACTGGATGAAAGTCTAACATGCAAAAATGCAAAAATACATGATGAGCAAAGAAAATGGAAAATAATGTGGGTAAATATAAACAAATGTTAACTTTCTAATAAGAAAATTCCCTAATTTATGGGTTAAAGAAAAGAACAAGACAGAACTAAAATTTGGCACAAAAAAAGCATGTCAAAGGGATTGATTTGATCCAAGTTGAAGCTTCCTAAGGTCTTTGTTCTTTCCAGGAGGAAAATAAAGATATTATTTTCAGCCTTTAAGTATGCATTTCAAAATTTCTAAGGTAAACATAAACAACCAGAAATACTGTATATGACTTTCAAATCAGTTGGAGAAGAATAAGAAAAAGAAACCTCCCATTATCCAAAGAGCAAAAAGGGAGAAAAAATTGAAACATACGGAAAACTAGATAGTTTTAAAGCATACAATAAGTGGCTAGAAATATATCCAAATATATACATAGATATGTATATATATGTGTGTATGCATAGTAAGTATAAATGGACTACATCCTCAAGACAAATTTTTTAAAAATCTAGCCATATGCAGTTTATTTTAAACAAACCAAAAACATAAAGACATATAAAAGATTAAAAAGTAAATGATTTTTTTAAAAATGTATGTCAGAAAAATAACCAAAAGAAAGCAAATGTGGCTATAGTAAGAGCAGACATAACATAATTAAAGGCAAAAATATCGCAAGAGATAAAAAATATAAAGGCACAACAATAAAAGGTTCCATTCAACAGGAATACTTAACAATTCTAAGCTTCTATGCACCTAATATCATAGCTGCAAAAAGCAAAAATATACAAAAACATTATGAGAAATGGACAAATCTACCATTATAGTAGATTTTAACATACCTAGTAAACGACAGAACAAATAAATCAAAATTCAGTAAAGATACATAACAACTAAACACCACAATTAACAAACTTGATGTGAAGGTAAAATATTGATAATGTCAGAAAATAACTGAAGAATACTCCTTGTTTCTAAATACACATGAAATATTTATGCAAACAGGTCTCCACAAAGTTCTAAAAATCATCAATTTGGAATTTTAAAAAGTCTTCTAAATAACTCACAGGTTAAAAAAGAAATCATAATAGGACAGGGATAATATTTTCATTTTACATAAAGGGAAATCAAGACACTGAATAAAGTGATAAAATACAAAATAAAGATATAAGAATATTAAAGTTAACTATAGCAAACAAAAGAATTACAAACAAGGAGCAAAGTTTGGAGGTGGAAGGGAGAAGCAAAGTAGGTGATATAGGTAAACTAAGCCACATGCTTTCTATTAGGTGTCAATAAAGAGTATCTAAAGTTGATGTATCAAGAAATAAAGGTAAAAGCATAGCATTTAAAGCTATGGATGTAATAACCACCAGAGGAAATAACAGAAATAGTTACAAAAGAATGAGACTAAAGGTGAGGAAGGACAGGGAGGGAGGCTACTGTTTTGTGTCAAATGTTCTTATGTACTGTTTGATTTGTTGCCAAGCACAAATAGTATTTGGATTAAACTAAAATCATTTTAGCTCAAAAAATAATTAAATGAGATAATGTACGTGATTTAGACAGTGCTTGGTATATATAAGCATTCTAGTTAACTGAAGTCATTTTTATGAATGCAGTGCTAACAAATGACATCACCTATCACAGTATCTGGCATACTGTAAATACTAGTTACAAGCCGCCCCCCTCTCTAACCCAGAATTTAAAGCCTAAATCTTACTATTTATATTTTGCTCCAGTCTCTCCTGCCTTTCCTTCACAACATTCAATTTGGTCCATAATTTAGCAATGGTCCAAAATTTAACTGGACACAAGTATGACCCATACATAAGAGAGAAGCAGCTCTCATCTTAATATTGATAAACAGTTCTACTAAAACAAAGATATTTTAAAATCCTACTAATTTTTCTAACTGAAAAATGAGGAAAGAACAATAATAGCCCCTTCCTTTGGGGGAAGTACAGGAGAAGGATTTGTTAAACCTGAATGTTACCACAGTACTCTGGACTTTTCTATCATAGAACTTACCAAATGGTGGCATAATTACTTATTCCTCCCTCCCCTGGCAGCTGTGAATGAAGGTAGCTAACAGGAGCTGTATTTTGTGTATCTTGTATTCACCTGAATATCGAGCACAGTACATGACAAGTGACAAACAGTTGGTGCATATTTGTTGGACAAATGGATGTTTATTAAGCTCTTCGTACTTTTAAGAGGTGGGGAGGACAGTTGAATAGGAATTATGTGGACTAAATTTAAAATCCAATACATCATTATCAAACTCACAATATTGTAGGTTTTGTCATGTCTACAGAAGTCAATATATTTCCCTAATTAGAAAAAGCAGATTGCAAAAATGCTAGCTGATGCTATATATTATTTCCAAACTTGTTCTGGGCAAATAAAGTAACTTCTCCCTTAAATACTTCTACATGGGAAACGGTTAAACTTTCAGGAAAACTCAAACTTAAAATATACATGGAATCCACCAAAAAGACCAACCCAGAAGAGTTCACTGAAATGCTATCTTACCTAATGTCTCCCAAGCAGCTTGGAGTTATAGGAAGAAAGGAAAGCATTTCCCTTAATGTCATAAAAAAGGTTCCACAATTAATAAATAATAACTACCATAACTATGCACTGAACATTAAGTGCTTTACATGTGCTGACTTGCTGGATCCATAAAATAATCCCATTTTACCATAATCCCAGAGGTACCCCTACCCACATTTTCAGATGAGGAAATGCAGTCACATCACAGGGCTAGAATCTAGGCAGTGTGGCTTTAATACAGGCTTCATTTCTCACCTGCCAATGGGTAAGGCATTGCGGATGATCCTCTGGCTGCCTCGGGTATATTCAATATCTACTGTAATGGGCGCGGAGTATGTCATGTCCCTCAAACGGCACTGAAAGAGAATCAGGAATCTGACAGTTATTGCTCCTGACCACTTCAAAGAGCTCAGTTTCTAGTACAAATTTTGGCCCACATTGAACTTTGTTTTTATCTCTCCTCCACTGAGCTGTTCCATGTGCTGCCTCAGGACATTGGGAGTTATCAGCCTACCTTCTCCATGAGGGGAATGACACCACGTATTGATCTAGACATTGCCACAGCATCCCTGGCTCTGCTAGGCCAAAAATGGAACAATAAATGTAGTACTGATTTTCTTCTCACTGATCTGATGCTATCTCCAGTCTGCTCCCTTATCTTTAAAGCAGTTGGATTGGTCCTTGCAAAGTGGGTCCATGGAAAGTAATAAACGTGGTTTGGCTCGTTCAAAACAACCAGTGTAACAATAACTAAAGTATATACACATACAAATTTAAACTATACTTCCTTTTATTCTCCAAATATACTAAACCGTATTACAAAACTCCTTACCAAGTGGTATGGTATAGCACAAATCATTCATCACATCACTCTAACAATTTCTGAATCATTTGCAGGATTTTAGAAATTGTTGGTGTGTGCTTTAGTTCCCCATGGTGATGACAAGGCTAAATGATGCCCTTGCCTAAGCCATGATCAGACATAGGAAACCCCATCCAAATCTTCTGTTGCCTTTCCCATTATACTGATGGTCATTGGGTGGCTTGTAGTCTCAAAAAGAAAGTTTGTCTGAACATCAACCATACAATTCATGGTGCTGAATACTCTCTCTGGCTTCTACTGGACAATAGATAGTTAGATGTGAGCTTCCTCTAGCCTTTGTGTCTGTGATTTTTAAAATATTAAATATTCTTATTATTGACCAATAAAAATAGGTTATGTTATATTTAACTAGGTCAAGCCTCCTGCTTCAGGCCAGATCAAAGGCAGTGTGGCATGGTAGTTAGAATGTGAACTCTAGCCTGGGCGTGATGGCTCATGCCTATAATTCTAGCACTCTGGGAGGCCAAGGCGGGAGGATAGCTTGAGCTCAGGAGTTCAAGACCAGCCTGAGCAAGAGCGAGACTCCATCTCTACTAAAAATAGAACAATTAGCCGGGCATGGTGGCACGTGTTTGTAGTCCCAGCTACTCAGGAGGCTGAGGCAGGAGGACTGCTTGAGCCCAGGAGTCTGAGGTTTCAGTGAGCTATGATGATGCCACTGCACTCTAGCTGGGGCAATAAAGTGAGACCCTGTCTCAAAAAAAAATAAAAATAAAAAAAGAATGTGAACTCTATTGCCTAGGTTCAAATCCTGGCTCATTTAAATTTTAAATAACCTTTGTGAATCTCAGTCTCCTCATACATAAAACTGGGAATGAGAATGATTATTTTAATTCCCAAAGTATAAATATGTATTTTTAGAATGGGCCCAGTACAGAGTATTATATATATACTATCTCCTGTTTTTATTAATAAAATTAATGTAATGACAATGCTAGGCAAGGAATCAATGAGTTTTAACAAACTCATCCCTTCAAGTGGAAATCAAATTCAACAGATGTAGTTAATATAATGATAAACATAGCCTCAGCTTTTTTGGACTCCTTCAAACTACTTTGTCTTCTCCCTTCTTGAACTTGGTAATATAGTTTAGAAAGTAACGTGGAAATTGCCAGTTGGTACATAGTTCTTGAAAAACTGAAAGATCTAGCAAAATGAAATGAGAAAAAGGAAAAAGCCAAATTGGGGGAGATACTTTCCAATATCCCTCAGCCCTAACCACTCCTTGTTCAATATAAGTCGACATATTTACCTTACCTACCTGGTCCTTCTAGGCATTTAAGTTTGCAATCCTCCATGTCTCTCTGCCATGTGTTTTGTTATTTTAACCACAAGAGTATAAACTCCTTGAGAAAGAATATTGTGTCTCACTTCTTTTTTTCAATGCTGAGACCCAAACTAAATGTTCAGTAATACTTTGTGATTAAACATCAAAATTCACCTACATAGAATGACTGGTTACTTGATCATATTACCTGTTTAATCTTGCTTAGACAATAACTATAACTGTCTAATACTTTACTTGTTCTTTAATAAAGATCCCTGTGATACATTCCCTAATTGCTATTTCAGCTTTACCCTAACACAATCCACATGAATCTACAAAAATCTTTTTCTTTCCTGAATCAATTCCCAATTATAGACACTAAGTGAAGGAATTTAATGAGAACTCTAGAATGTGTTAAAAGTCAATAAATAGATCTGTCTTCCTATAACCCTTTGTCTATGTATCTATTAAAACCCTCATATTTCAATATTCTTTTCATCTGTCTCCTATTAGACTCTGAGTTCCTAGTCCTCAGTTTCCTCTGCCCAACACAATGCCTGGTTGGCCTCAAAAAGTGTGCTGAGTGAGTGACTCCTGTGATGAACAGCACACCATGCAAGCACAAGTGCTGGGGGGGGGGTGGAGACTGCTAAAAAGCTCAGAAACAGGACATTAATAGGACACACAAATATAACAGTGCAAGCTGATCAGGATTAAATGATAAAATAAATAGTGCAGAATTATTTCCTAATATACTATAGTTTTATTCAAGTGCTTATTTATTTTGGTTTATCTCAGAGGAAATTTTGTTTTTCCTGTTTTTAAATCATCTTTTAAAAGTATATATTAAAGGCAGACTCTTTAAGGTAAAGCAAACAAGTCCAATTAAAGTAAGATTTATAATTACCTCATGAGGGGACACTGGTCTAGTTACATTGAAGCTTTCTTCAACATCAGGAAGCCCAACATAGATATTAAGATATCTGAAAAACAAATTGTTCCAGTACCAATTATACTACTTCAAAAACATATAAACAAGCTATTTCCCTCCCAAATACAAGAATTATGTTTTGGCAAATGCTTATCTTACTAAGGATAACAAGTTAAAAATTATCATTGGAGATCTTCTTAGAATACTATCAAATCATCTTTTAAAAAATGTTATGTATCTCTTTATAAAAATACTGTAAATATAGTTCCCTCTTTATAAAAATACTGTAAATATAGTTCCCTCAAAAATGAAACTTAATAAAAAAAGCAAAGTACAAAAGAGTACCAATGGTATGCTATCATTTGTATAAGAAAGAAGAGGATACAAATGGGAAAAAGATGTACATATACCCATTGGTGCAAAAGAAACATAGAAAGGATAAAGCAGAAACTATGGGATTGGTTACCTACAGAGAGTAGCAGGGAACAGGGTGGAAAGAACAGGAAGGGGAGCAACAATTTTCTGAATACTTTTTTGTATAGGTCTAACTCTTACAACCATAACGTTTCACATATCCAAAAAATAAAGATAAGAACTAATCTAAATTAACTGTGGAAAACAGTATTTTGACTGGCTACTGTAAGGCTAAAGACAAAAAGGACAGTGCACAAATATTGTACTCTAATTAAACTTTATTCTCACAGAAGTATGAGTTAACAATTCTGAAATGTTATGTATGGTCTAGTATTGAAAAAATAAGAAAATGTATTGGAGATAATGAGAGCCAGATTTCTCACTCTCAGGGACAGAAGTTACAAATAAAGAAAGGGAAAAGATTAGAACGAGTCCTGTAGTGCTGGACTGGAATCGGAGGTATCAGTCTGCATGGTTCTTAATATAGGTAAAAATGGATAGGATATAGAAATACAGATGTGTATGTATGTGTTAGTATACATACATATATTTCCGAGGTCTGTCCACTGAGACCTTAGCATCCATATCTTGGTTTCTAAATACCATTTTCCAATAAATAGGGACTAGGGCTCCTTGGAGAAATATCTGATAATATCCCCATAATAGATGAATCACATCTTATGGTACTAGAAAGTAAAGGAGTACTCAAAAAAATAATGGTGGCATGTTGAAAGGACACAAGAGTCAATTTGAAGATTTCCCTATGGCCAAAACTGAGACAGTCTGACCAACAGAATAATCATAGCACTGGATCATAACCCATAGACTAAAATAAAATCCATGAGTCCAGACTGATATAAATTAATATATAGAGAGATAAATGGGGGGAAAGGAAAGCTCTTCCTTACAGTAGAATTCCAATATTAATGCAGAAGTAATGATGGAAATAGAAATTCACCATTAAATAAACCACACAATAATAACTGTTATAGGTAAGAACCATCAATGTATGTGGATGATGAGAAATAAGATATCTGCATAGTCAAAGGATCTCCCCATAAGATACTTATTAATTACAAAAGGAAAAATATTAATAGTAACTTTACAGTAGAGAAACCTTGAAGATACCACCTTAACCAAGTGAACAAAATCATCACTAATAAAGTATATTGGCATCTGTACCCCCAATCTGAATCAGTGAGCACAAAACATCACTTCTGCAGTATTCTTACAAAAATACATAATCCAATCTAATCATGAGCAAATATCACATAAACTCAAAACAAAGGACTTTATACAAAAACTGATCAGATTATTCAAAAGTGTCAAAGTCACGAAAGACTAAGGAACTGTCACAGAGGAGACTAAAGAGACGAAACAAATAAACATAATGTGGGGTCCTGGATTGATTTCTGGACCAGAAAAAAGATACTAGTGGGAAAACATCAAATAAAGTTTATAGATTAATTGAAAGCATTGTATCAATGTTAAGTTCTTGGTTTTGGTAATTGTGCTGCTATAGCTATATAAAATGTTAACATTAGTGGAAGTGGGGTGAAGAATATACGGGAATTCTTTGTATAAATTTTGCAATTTTTCTCTAAGTCTAAAATATAAACTTATTTAAAATATTTAAAACCTAATAATTTTATTAACTTCTCAATCATAACTCTACTTGTTATAATTAGTTTACCAATTAAAAATTAAATTTGAGCACTTTATAATTATCTTAAACACATACAAGAAAATGATTTTAAGAGTTTTGATAACAACTACATCCACTTTAAAAATCTTAGACATAATCAAAACAGCTAATTAAGAGTAGTTGGTTCCTTACTTTAAGTACCACATGGGGTCAGCATCACTCGTAACCTTTTCATTGGCTTTCATTATCTTCTTTATCTGCAGTGGAAAGCACAACATTAGGCTAGACTCTGGTTTCCAAGTAATTCTTAGCTGATGTCTATTTCTACAATCTGATGCTTACCTCTACATTAATGAAATAGTTAAATGAGTCTATATGCTGTTTCACAAGGCCTTTCACCTAAAGAGACAGAAAGTAAAAAGTAGGTTAGCAACAAAATAACATATTATATAATGGAATCTAATCATCCACGATTAGATTTTTCTCAAAATCAAAGTGACAAAAAAAATCCATAAATTATATTTAATAAAACTTTTAAGTTTCATTAAGTGTCCTCATTCTATTTATACACCATCTTACTAGTACACTCTCAAGTTTTCCTCCTTGAGAAGCAATCTGACCTTTGGAATTCAAAACATGAGCATTTGAATATACAGTCATGTGCCACACAACGTTTTAGTCAACAACAGACAGCATATACGACAGTGGTCCCATAATATTATTATGGAGCTGAAAAATTCCTATCATCTAGTGACTTACACTTGACTTCATAGCGTGTATTTCTGAAAAGAGTGACACCTGCTCCAGTAGAGCCTCAGGTAGGTGTTCTAGAAGAAGCCAATGTTATCATAGGAGATGACAGCTCCATTTGTGTTATTGCCCCTGAAAATCCTCCTGTGAGACAAGATGTGGAGGTCCAGAAATATTGATGATCCTGGCTTAGGCTAATGTGTCTGTGTGTCTTAGTTTTTAACAAAAAAGTTTAGAAAGTTTAAAAACAGAAAAAAGCTTATAGAATAAGGATGTAAAGAAAATATTTTTGTACAGCTGTATGTTTTCAGTGTTATTATGAGTCAAAAAATTTAAGTTTATCAAGTATTAAATAAAAAGTTACAGTAAGCTAAGATTAAGAAAAAAATATTTTATAAATTTACTGTACCCTAAGTGTACTGTGTTTATAAAGTCTACAGTAGTATGCTGTAATGACCTAGGCCTTCACATTCACTCACCACTGACTGACTCACCCAGAGCAACTTGTGCCCTATACAGGTGTACCATTTTTTATCTTTGATACTGTATTTTTACTGCACCTTTACATGTTTAGATATCTGTAAATACAGAAATACCACTGTGATTCAATTACCTACAGTATTCAGTATAGTAACATGCTCTATAGGTTTGTAGCCTGGGAGCAATAGGCTATACCATATAGCTTGGGTGTGTAGTAGGCTATGCTATTTAGGTTTGTGTAAGTACACTCCATGATGTTCACAAAATGACAAAATCGCATAATGACACCTTTAACTCCACTTATTTTTCAAGTCTCCATTCTTTCATTTAGCATAATGCTTTCAAGATTCATCCACGTTGTGGTATTAATCAGTACCTGACTTCTTTTTATTGACAAATAACATTCCATTATATAGCTATACCACATTATACTTCTCCATCCACCAGTTGATGTTCATTTGGGTTGTTTCCACTTTTTGGCTATTACAAATAATGCTGCTATGAACATTTAGGCACAAGTTTTTGTGTGGACTTATGCTTTAATTTCTCTTGGTATCTAAAAGTAGAATTGCTGGATTATATGGTAACTTTATGTTGAACCACTTGAGGAACTGTCAGGCTATATTCCAAAGCAGCTGCAACATTTTACATTCCTACCAGAAGAGCATGAAGGTTCCCATTGCTCCACATTCTCATCAACATTTATTTTTGATTACAGCCATCCCAGCAGGTGTCAAGTGATCTCTCACTGTGGTACCCACTATTTCTTAGCACAAGCTCTTTCAAATTGAATTGAAGCCCTACACCGTATTATATTACACTCAGCACTCCTCTGAATATCCATCCATTCATTTTAGCCAAACAGAATGGTCACTGTTTCCCACAGACCTGTGGAGGCTCCTCTTCAACCCCCTGATTAAGCCACGCTCTCTGCATCCCACCTTTCAGCTTAGCTAAGTCCTCCTCTCGTCACATGTGGCTTATGTCTCTCCCTCCTCATTTGGGCAGCCCTCTATGACCATCTGTAGTGTCATTCTTTTGCCAGTAGCTTTTTGGTTTTTATTAATCATGTGCCATGCCACTATGTATACTCCCTCTCCCTAAACTACCACTCCCCCAACCAGCACCTTACAGGCAGAGATTTTGTCTTAAAATTCCTTGTATTTCCAAAATCTAGCAAAGTGCATAGTTGTATTATACAAAGCCAAAAAATTTAATCTTTAAAGAACAGTTTATTTCTTGACTTTTTCATCTGAAAAATAACCAATTATTAGGAAATGTAAAATAATTACCTTTAAAAATGCTGGGAGCAGCCTCCATTTTTCCTGTGAACGAAAACAGTAAGAACATCAGAACTCTGTGCCAGCAACCACAACACTTTCATAAGAAGTTATTTCAATGTACCAAAATGAACAAAAGGAAGCATATCAAAAAGAACAAATTTTAAATTGTAACCACTTTTATGGAAATCAAGTGTGTGCAGGTAAATAAATGCAGGTATACACATATATTCATACATATGTAGTCCACAAATTTCTTAAATAGAATATATTTAATCTCTTCTTGGTGACTCAACACTTCAAGCACTTTTCATACTTTACTGTATTTCTCATGACACTTTCCCAGTAATTGGGATTAAACAGTCTGAGAAAGGGAAAGTAAGTCTCAGAAGTCTTGTGTGGGAGCTGGGACTCCACCCAAAAGGAGTTCTTTTTCCCTCCCATTGGTCAGAGCTCATCGCAGGGCTGCAGAACAGCACACACCACGGTGTTTGCCTCTTACATGAAATAGCTACAAACTGCCACACTTGAGTTTTGGGCATGCTTTTTATACCTTCCTCAGGTCGTAAATGGCCTACCATGACAGCCTCTTTTCATGTATGACATCTAATCTGCTGATGGGAAACCTGATAAATGGTCAGAGCCAAGTTTAAAGTTAGAATACACAGTTTCTGACAAAGGGCTTAAGAATCGCACAGGACCTTAAAGCAACTGTAAAAACTTTGGCTATCACTCTGAATGACCTAAGAAGCATTGGAAGGCTCTGAGCAAAAGGACATGATATGACTCATTTTAACTGGATCCTTCTGGCTGCTGGGCTGAGAATAGACAAGGTTAGCAGCAGGGAGATCATTTAGGAGTTTATTGCAATAATCCAGGCTCATAACAGTACAGGTGGTGAGAATTTATTTATTAGCTAAGGAGACACAATTTGAAATTAGAACCAACAGGACTTGATAAGAGATTAGATAGAGACTCTGAGAAAGAAAGGAGCCAAGATTAACACCAAGATTTTTGGCCTAGAGGGACAGAGTTATGATTGATGGCGATGAGGAGAAATGGAACAATGTAGGAGCAGCAGGCTTAGTTGTGGAGGGCATATCAAGAATTTGGTTTGTGGCATGTTTGAGATATTCACTACACATTCAGGTGGAAATGTCAAGTAGGCAACAAATGAATCTGGAACCTGGAAACAGGGTAGACTGGAGAGAGAAATTACGGAGAGGTTAGCAAGTGGATGGCAATTAAAGCCATGTGATAGATAAGACTATCTAAAGAGTGTAGATGGAGAGAGTTCCACAAAGTGAGACCAAGAACATTCTAACATTTAGAGATGAGGAGCAGAAGGTAGATCCTGCAAAGGAGACCTAGGAGTGGCCAAAGAGGGAGGCAGACAACCTGGAGACAGAGAAAAAATATTTTCAAGAAGGGAGGCAGGCAAAACTAATCTATGATAATAGAAATAAAAGGTGATTGCGGGGGATAGATTGAAAAGGGTTGTAAGGGAATTTCTGGGGTGATAGAAATGTTCTATAGCGTGTACTGAGTGACAGTCATTCAGATATACATAACTATTAAAACCAATGCAATTGAACACTTAAGATCTGTACATTTTATTATATATAAATTATACCCAAATTTTAGGAAAAAAGAAGAGTATACAACAGAGCTTAAAGGTATATAAAGGCCGGCTCAGCGGTTCATGTCTGTAATCCTAGCACTTTGGGAGGCCAAGGCAGGAGGATCACTTGAAGTCATGAATTAGAGACTAGCCTGGGCAACATAGCAAGACCCCATCTCTACAAAAAATTTTTTTAAAAAATTAGCTGCATGGTGGTGACACATGCCTATAGTCCTAGCTACTCAGGAGGCTCAGCCAGGAGGATCACTTGAGCTCAGGAGTTTGAGGTTGTAGTAAACTATAACTGCACCACTGTACTCGAACCTGGGTGACACAATAAGACCCTGCCTCAAAAAAAAAAAAATTTTAAAGGGCATATTTTAAAAAAAGGAAAATAAGAAGGGAATGACAACTGATATAAGCCAAATTGTGTCCCTCTCAAAATTCACATGTTGAAGTGTGACCTTATTAGAAACATGTTGTCCCAGATGTAATTCCTTAGGTTAAGAAGAGGTCATTAGAGTGAGCCTTAATCTACAACTGGTGTCCTTTCAAAGAGGGGAGATTTAGACACACAGATGCACACCCCTGCCTACTCCTCCAGCCTCACCTTTTGCCAAGCTCCCAGAGCACAGTGCAGGCTCTTGTCACAATGCTGCTTCTGTTTAGAAAGCGTCCTCTACCACAACAGTTCATCCACATCCGTCAAGACTCATTCAGGGATCGCATCCCAGCTACCACATGTAATAGCAACATATCCCTCTGCCTACTTTTATCACAGCACCTACTGCATGTTATTCCACCTGCTTACCTGTCTCCCCCATATACCTGTAAGCTCCTGCAAGTTTTTTGAACTTGTGTAAACCCTGTGGGTGATATACCACCAGGTAAGTACTCAATAATACTGGTAAATATTTGTTCAACAAACAAGTGATTAACTGGCTCCAAAGTTTGTGTTATTTCTCGTACCATGCTGCCATGCTACCATACAGAACACAGCCAAAATACACAAGGCATACTTGGTTCGAGTAAAACTGAGCCCCTATCTAGAAAAAGTTGCAGAGAAAACAATTAAGCTAGAAAGTTGAAGTAAATATTTTAATCTCTCAATAAAAAGGAGATGCCATTTTCCATTCAGTGAAAACTCAGCATTATTAAAGAATTTCTTTAATACAGTACTGTTCAGATTAATCTTCATTAATTCAACACTGAAATTATAGTGTTCACCTTACAAAATAAAAAATGCAAAGAGAATACTCAACAACATAAATAAGTGAAATGTCACTTTCTGAGCCCCTTAATGCCATTCTAGATACTCTGCTTTGGAAAAGGCAATAAAGTTATTCTTCATATTCATTCGCTCAGTAAGAATGTTAAGAACTGACGATACAGAGAATAAGCAGCAGAAAGTTTAGTGGGAAGAGAAACAAGTAACTACCAGTGCTAAGAAAGAAAAAGGTACCACGGCAGCAAATAGCCAAGAGCTCTAACATCTCATGGGAGAATAAGGGAAGGCCTTCCTAAGGAAGTCATATCATAAATATGTAGGATTTAATCTATAAATAGAAAGGAGAGAAAGATCCAGAAGGAACTGTATGAGTAGAGTAGAAAGATCTCAGGGCGGGGGGGGGGGGGATGGTGGAAAAAAGGCTACAGAAGCAGTGACCAGACTGAGGAAATTTATTACAAATATGGTAAAGACTGGATTTTGCCCTAAGAGCAATGGGCAGAGATTGAAGAATTTTAACCAAAAGATCACCATAACTATACATGTTAAACTGATGGCTCTGGCTACAGAGCAGAGAACAGACTGGAGTGGGACAAGTCAGAAGGCAGGTAAGCCAGTGGATGTAAGTGATGACAGCGGTTCAGAGTTGGGAAACAGTGGGAATGAAGCTCTACATTTGCATATATTCAGAACGCAGAGCCTTTAAGATGTGACAGTGGATTGGATGCAGTGGGCCCAGAAAAGGAACTGTTATTCCTGAATCAGAAGACTGAAATTGAGGTACAGTTCCTTCATGGCTGAGCAAATTTTGACAATATAAATCTTCTAGGCTTATTTCTTCAGCTCTCTGGAGAAGTGGTTCTGTCAGCAGTTAAGGATAAAGACTCCGAAGTCAGAATGACAGAGTCCAAACTCCAGATTAGCCACTTACCAGAGTTCTAACACTGATAAGTCGAACTATACTTAACCTCTTTGGTCCTCGGTGGCAAAATAGGGGTAAATATGATACATATTTCAGAGGATGAAATAATGTAATGCATGTTATGGTTAAACAAAGCCTGGCAGATAGTAAGTGCTCAGCAAATGCTGGCTCTTGATATTAACTCTTCAAGGCAAAAACCCAGTGTTGCCTGATGATAATCAGCAGTGTATCATATGTACTCGTAGACTGAATCTGATGGACTGATTATAACTTCTTTAAGCTGCCAAATAATCTAATAGAGTCACTCTCATTTTTAAAGCTTTCAAAAGCATCTCACAGCTCCCAGGAAAAAGTCCAAGCTCCTCCAGATGTTTAACAGAAACTTCCATAATCAGGACCCTTATCTATTCTTCATATTTTATCGCTTCTCCTCTAATTTTCTTCACTCTAGTACTACTGGATTTACTTTAGTTCCTCAAAAACATCAGATGGGCTGGGCATGGTGGCTCAGGCTTGTAATCCTAGCACTCTGGATGGCCGAGGTGGGAGGATCGTTTAAGCTCAGGAGTTTGAGACCAGCCTGAGCAAGAGCCAGACCCCATCTCTACTAAAAAAATAGAAAGAAATTAGCTGGACAACTAAAAAATATATACATCTAAAAAAATTAGCCGGGCATGGTGGCGCATGCCTGTAGTCCCAGCTACTTGGGAGGCTGAGGCAGGAGGATCGCTTGAGCCTAGGAGTTTGAGGTTGCTGTGAGCTAGGCTGACGCCACAGCACTCTAGCCCGGGCAACAGAGTGAGAGTCTGTCTCAAAATAAATAAATAAATAAAATCAGATGGTCTTGCCTAGGGAGTTTCCAGTATCCTGTTCCCTCTAGCTCGAAATTCCTCCCTTGACTGTCTTCCCCAGCCCCATTTCTCCACTGCCCCATTCCATGCCAATGAAGATTTCGAGGCTCAGAGGGATTATAATACACGCCTTTCCACAAAACAAAGTATGTCAACAGCTGCAGTTCTTTGGGCAACTTACTGAATGAAGGGCAGTTGTTATCTTTAACTTCCGAAAATCGGCTGTAAGCTATGGAGCCTCCCTCCCCCTCAAGAAAACACACAGGCAATTTTTTGAGTAAACATTCAGGGCGTTTAAAACACCCCTGTTTAAACTTGAACTCCGGTTAAAAGACAAGATTATCAGCCTAGGATTCAGACGCTTTGGTTTCACCACCACAGACAGCTGTAGTTACCTCATGAAAGTGGCCTAAGCTCCCTAGACCTCACTATCCTTTTTAAGCCTTTAAAGGTGCGATAAGTCGCCCAACGTGGGGTGCTAGGGCCAGTTCACCCGCCGCACACCCACACTGGAAGAGTCCCAATCCGAGGGCCATCAGAGGGGTGCTCGGCCCCCACAGCAGCAGACCGCTCCTACACGATCCGCCCTGCCACGCTCACGCGGAGGCCGGCTCGGGAAAAGACTCGCACTAGAGGAGCTCTGAGCATGCGCAGAAGCCCGAGCATGCGCAGAAATGGCCCCGCTTGGCGGCCCGAGCACTAGGGGTAACGCCCCCTCAGAACACATCCCGCCCCCTTCCGCTCCCCGCGTGCCAAACACTCACCTCTACAGTCGGGATGGGCGCAGCCAGCTGCTCCGGGGTTAGGTTTCCAAACTCCTCCGCGAGCACGTCCATGGCGCTCACGACGGAAGAAGAAACAGACACTCCACGCCCACCTTCGCTGCCCCAAGCAAGCTGCAGCACTCGTGGAGAGCGGTGCGCATAGGCCTAAACTGTCCCCCTGCGGGTGTTAGGTGGAGGTGCGACGTAAGGTTCCGTCTGCTCCCGGAACCGGCGGTGGAACCCGGATGTGGCCAGGCGGTGCGGGGTAACTCCGCCCCCTGGTGTAGCTGGGAGGTCTGGCCCGGGTAATACTAAACCGCGGCTGACAGGTTTGTCAATTCTCCCATAATTGAGACCAACAAAACATAGTGGTTGTCATTTTAGAAGTAATTGGAAGAAAAATGTAAACGGATAATTTTCACAACTTGAACCTCTGAGACAGAGTGTTCATTTGAGTCAGTCCGGAAACGATATGCGTTGTGTAGTATGGAATGGAAAAGCGGGAAACTTCCCAAATACCTAGTGATAGGGAATCGGTAAAAGAAATGATGGCACGTGCATGTGATGGAATGGTATACACCATCCAAATAACTGTAAGTGTCGGGGAATTAGCACTGGAGAGTAGGGCATAACAGGACAGCAATTGTTAAATTCTCAAAGTACTATTAAAATAGATGGAAGATCTGGGAGTAAATACCAGCATATGGAGAAATTTAGTATGAAAAGATGACATTTAAATTAGAGAAAGCGAGCCCATCCGGTAAATGATGTTAGAACAGCTGATCAGCCATTTTGGGGGAAAAAGTACATCTAAATAAATCCTATGTGGATTAAATATTTAAATGTTAACAAAACCTTAGAAGAAAATGTAAGTGAATACATTCGTAACGCAGACGGTGAAAGCCTTCAAGGACTGCAGCACCATCAGAAATTATAAAGGGGCCAGGCGCGGTGGCTCACGCCTGTAATCCTAACGCTCTGGGAGGCTGAGGCAGGAGGATCTGAGCAAGAGTGAGACTCCATCTCTACTATAAATAGAAATTAGCCAAAACAACTAAAAATAGAAAAAATTAGCCGGGCATGGTGGCACGTCCCAGCTGCTTGGGAGGCTGAGGCAGGAGGATTGCTTGAGCCCAGGAGTTTGAGGTTGCTGTGAGCTAGGCTGACGCCACGGCACTCTAGCCCAGGCAAGATAGTGAGACTGTCTCAAAAAAAAAAAAAATTATAAAGGATTTTATAATATAATTCCAAACATGGTTTAATGACTCCATGAAAAAATGTAAGATTTTCTGAATAGATTTTTAAAAACCACCGTTGAGTAGAGTTTTTTAAAAACACAAGTTGAAGACTTGGGCTGGTCTCCCTAACTTAAAATGAGCTCATACAGGGAGTCTGAGGTGGGAGGATTGCCTGAGCTCAGAAGTTTGAGACCAGCCTGAGCAAGAGTGAGACCGAGACCCCGTCCCTACTAAAAATAGAAAAATTAGCCTGGCATCATGGCACACACCTGTAGTCCTACCTACTCAGGAGGCTGAGGCAGGAGGATCACTTGAGCCCAGGAGTTTGAGGTTGCTGTGAGTGAGGCTGATGCCAATGTATGCTACTCAGGGCAACAGAGTGAGACTGTCTCAAAAAGAAAAAAAAATTAATGGAAAAAAAAATTTTTTTAAATGAGTTCATACAAATCAATAGAGGAAAAAACCCATTGGGAAAAACAAGGCAACAGTTACCAACAGTTATTTAATGTGTATAGAGTTTCAATTTGGAAAGATGCAAAAATTCTGGAGATGGATGATGGTTGATGGTAATGGTTGCACAATAATGTGAATGTATGTAATGCTGCTGAACTGTACATCATTTTTAATGATTAAAATGGGGTTAAGTTTTATTTATATCTTACTACAATAAAAAAGTTATGAAAATATGTAAATGCATATATACTTTCCAATTTCTTCCCATAAAGGTATAACCCTTTCACCAGTTAGTCTTATTTCCAAATTAGCTACTTAAATTTCAGTGCTTGTGTTTTCTAAGTGTTGTGCTGACATCTAAAAGTAGGAGAAGAAAGGAAAAAATAAATAAAAGAATCAGTCCCTGTCTTTGAAGTTCTTACAATTTACCTACAAAGACAAGAAATAACTTGTATATATTAGCCTTTTGAATAACCAGATTGCAGCCTATTTAGGAGCTAGCCTGGAAGGGACTGTAAGTGATTTATAGGTGGGAGAGGATCTCAAGGTTGGCTCTGGTTATGTTGGATCTCTGCTCCAAAGTCCTCTTTGCTTTCCACTATCCAGATAGTTCTCCAACTTTAGCATGTGTCAGAATCATCTGGAGCCCTGGACCTGATGATTCTGGAGCTGAAAACAATCTCAGCTTTCTGAGTGGTAGGCTGGGGCCTACAAGTTTGCATTTCTAAGTTCCCAGCTGCTGCTGCTGGTCCAGTGATCACACTTTGGAAATCACTACTCTAACCTGAGAATTATCACCCAATGCCATAATCCTATGTTTATGCATCTAATTCTCCTTCAGTCAATTCTCCTAAGCTCGTAAAATAGGAACTGTCTTGTTTGTATCCCCAGGTTTGAACCCATCATTTGTTCCTGAATAAATTTTTGTTGAGTAAATATTTTGAAAGAAAAAATGCAATGGGTGATAATAAGTTTGATGTTATAGTCACATTTTTTTTTTTTGAGACAGAGTCTTGCTCTGTTGCCTGGGCAAGTGTACAGTGGCATCATCATAGCTCACAGCAACCTCTGACTCCTGGGCTCAAGCGATCCTTCTGCCTCAGCCTCCTGAGTAGCTGGGACTACAGGCCCACGCCACCATACCTGGCTAATTTTTTCTATATATTTTTAGTTGTCCAGCTAATTTCTTCCTATTTTCAGTAGAGACGGGGTCTCGCTCTTGCTCAGGCTGGTCTTGAACTCCTGACCTTGAGTGATCCTCCCGCCTCGGCCTCCCAAAGTGCTGGGATTACAGGCGTGAGCCACTGCGCCTGGCCTAGTCACATTTTTTAATCTGATTTTTTTTTTTTTAAGTTTCTGTTGTAAAATAGAAGCCTCTGGTAGCAGTGGTCCCAAAGTTCTACATGGCAACAATTGGCTGATGCTGAGTGATGTCAGCCCTTAGACCGCAGCTGCCACCCACAATCCCTCACAGTCCTTCCGGTACTACACTTAAAACCCTGGGTCAAATCTATGACTTCTTTCTGGTCCCCTAAGGGGCTGGATTTTTGGAACCAAAAAGCCAAGAACAGTCTCATGATTCCTCTCTTTCCTGCTGTCATACCTCCTTTTCCTGAGATACTGATATAAAAAGATTGAGGGTTTGAATAGGGGGCTTGGAAATTAGGGAAAGGAGATCCCAGAGGGAAAATGATTAACATCTTGCAAAACTAATCCCATCACTAATTTATAAAGTGTTGTGGTTGCCAGATGAGAAATTGACCAATGCTGTGGGGTAGGGGTGGGGGAACAGAGAATTGGTTAAGGGAGATCAAGGGAAACGGAAAGGCAGAGGTGTCCAAGCTGGGCCCTGAAATATTAGGGAGAGCTTCCATTTCCTGAGTGTTTACTCTTTGTCAGGCATTGGAATAACTACTTCATGTGCATTCTTTAACTGAATGATCACCCCCTGGGGAATAAGTATGATTATCCCCACTTGACAGGTGAAGAGACTAAGGCTCATAGGCTTAAGAAATTCACACAAGTAGAGTTGGAATTTAAATCCATAATTATTTGACCCCAGAATCCATGTTTTTAACCACTATATCATAATACCACTGAAAGCATGGGTTAACAGAAGACATTTCAAGCAGAGAGAAACAGCCTGAGCAATGGCATGGGGGCTTTTGAGTTTGTTCTACCACTTCTGACAATTGAGTGTGGTTCTCACGTAGGGCTGGGGGCAATGTCTGTAGGAGACACTACAAAGATCCACTGGAGCGGGGCCATTTTGGGCCCTTATGCCATGTTAAAGAAATTAGATTTTATTCTTCATCTTCAACATGAAGATGCTGGAAACAAAAGAAAACATTGCCTCTCTTCTTAAAACCTTGGTGCATTCAGACTGGAAAAAAAAAAAAGTATGGTTCTGATTGCTATACCTGAGTAAATTCACAGCAAAAGTAGAGAAGACCAGAAACAACATCAGAGAAAGAGTAAGACTCCAGTCTGAAAAGGCAAGGGCAGAGTGAGAGTCCTGGAAGTTATTTCGCAAACAACAAGGTGAGAGTGAACAGGGACAGAAGTGTCAACATACTGTAATCAGAGAACATTCTGCATTTTGAGCAAGCCCATATAGTCCAAAAACCTTCAGCTGCCTGCTGTGCCCACAGAACTTTCTCTGAAAAGGCTTGCTTTGTGTGGTGTGACCTTATTATCCTGTTAAAACCAATAGGGCCAGGTACCTGCCCCAGACAGCCGTGTAGGCTGGATGTAAGGGAGCAGAGGTAGCTTATCATGAGAACCCTATCCAGTGTGTGGGGGAGAGGGGTGTCCATACTCATTAGTGGCAAGTAAACAATCATATTCTTTCTCTTGGGGTATTTTTAATTACGACATATCAAAAAGGAGAGCAAAACAGAACCTGAGAAGTAAATTCCAAGTAAGCATTTGGTGGCAATACAACAGTGAAAAATATTTTTGACTGGATGACCTAAGGAGCTAATACAGTAAGCAGTGAAGAGCACACATTCCAGGGTTAGACTCCTCAAGTTCAAATATACTTACCAACTCTGTGACCTTGGGCAACTTCCTGAGCCTGAGTCTCATTTTGCACATATGGAAATAATGACAGAGCCTGCCCCACAGCATGCTGTGCTGTTATGTGAGATAGTTTATATAAAGTGCATAGGGTGGGCCCTGCCATAAGGTAAGTGCTCAGTGGCTATTTTATTATAGCCTGTTCACCACGCCTGCAAGTGCAGCTGCTGAGACAAATTCTTAGGTTTGCCTTTCTTTTTTATAAAGCCTTGCAATAAATCCCTATGTTCCTTTCCCTTGAAATCTGAAAGAAGCTAACATAGTAAACTTAGAAATGAAAAGATAAAGCTTCACTCCAAAAATAGAGAACAAAAGGGCACAAGTTAATAATATATTTTTGAAAGATTAGATTAAATCATGGAGGATAGGACATAAATGATTACTAAATGAAATGAGAACATGTTGGGTTTTCTCACTATCCTTTGAAGTTGACATCAAGGACAGTAACTGCAGCCTTCTGCACACCCTTGAGTTTCTCTGCCAATGACAATATTGGGCTTAACGAACCATGGTTCTGAGGAGATACGACAATTTTTGTTCTTACATACTTAAGTACTTGATCATCACATCTCAAAATACTAAAACCCCTTGAAGCTTGAAAGAGATTTAAGACTCATAAATTACAGTTATTATAATGTACTCTGGCTACATTATACTTTAGAATGTGCAGACAATTTAAAAGGTATCTCACTTGATTCTCACAATATCTCTGCAAGGTAGGCAGGTGGTAGGGTAGGCAGGTAGGGTAGAAAACTGAGGTTCATGGAGTCTAAAAGACTGGCTTGAGTTCATACAGCTATTAAGTTGTAGGAGTGAATTCAAGCTCAGTGCTTGTGACTCTCAGTCCCATGCTACTTTTACTAAACAATGAGTAGAAAATTTTGTAACTTCACATCCCTAGAGGTAGAACAGGCTGAACTATAGTTTTGAGAAAGATGCAAGAGAGAAGTAAAAATATGATGCATAAAAAGTGGCTCTCCCCATGTTCATGGCATACTTCTGTCAAACCACTGCAGAACTCTGCATTGATTATCCTGGATCTGGCTTCCAAATGCTCTCAACAGCTCTGGGGAGCTACCACCAAGAGATCAGAGCAGGCACCTATTCTTCTATTTTCATGAAGAATAGGTTCACTGTTGCTTGTTCAAGAAAGGTGGAGGGATCTGAGGTGGCAACTGCTAATGTTTACCAATATCCATGCCAACCTCCTTCTCCTGGGCACATTTTCCAGCCTCCCTTGCCGTAAGATGAGCCCACGTGATTGAATTCTGGCCAATGGAACATGAGTGGAAACGGGCAATCCTTTTTCCTTAAGAGATGAGTGAATGGACTGAATATCTAGAAGAGGGATGGAAGTTGGGTCTCTGGATGGTTGAATGGAGCAGCCCCCCACACTCCACCACTTCCCCCCTTCTTTGAACTATGAGCAATGAGTTTATACTAAGGCCACTGAGACTTGTGGTCTGTTTGTTCATCAGTTCATCTACGCATATTAATAAAGGTGGCTTCATTTAACTATGCCCTTCTTTAAATCATCTTTTATATCATTCTCAGAAGCACTGCTGGTTTGGCTGTTCTCCTCACACGTCTCACATTCAAGTCTTAAAGACCTCATGAATGTTTGTTATAGTGGATTTGTTTTTCTTTTTCTGCTCCTCAGCATACCCTTCCTATTTGGGAGAAATCCCTAATTAGATGACTTTGGTGGGACCACAGGAGTGTTAAGGAGCTACTCTCTCATTCCATCCCCTACAAATTAGAGCCTGGATACTTGACCTAGACTCACAACTGAATGCTGATATCTGGGATTTAAAATCTTAAGAAAATGAGGCAAAGAAGCAAAGACAGTTGAAAAATCAATCTCTGAAGCCACAACACTGAATCCTGCAGCTTTCATTGCCTTGGTTACTACCCAGTTTCCAAGCCTGGTTCCTCTGATTAGATTCTGTGAGGTACTTAATACTCATCCAGTTAAACTCCTTTTCTGCTTCAGTTAACTGGAGTCCATTTCTTTTGCTTATATCATATGTTCATGTGTGAACATGAGTGCATGAGTGCATGTATGCAATATAGACACACATAGGAATATTATAGCACCAGCAAGTGCTCTTTGCCAGGGCAATCTTTCCAAAACATACATTTGTGATCTTCTCCTATTTCGAAAGATTCAATAATTACCCCATTTAGGGATTAAAAACCCCACAAATTTTAGCATGGCATCCAAGAACCTTTACACCTTTCTTGTTTCATTTCTCATCACTTTCACTCTTCTACCTTACGCTGGTCCCTGGGCTCACCATTTCTCCATCCCATTGTCCTTACTGTGAACTTACTGTCGTGCTTTTCCCTTTCTTCGCAAGTTCTTAGGTATCCTTTAGGTTTTAGCTCGAGAATTATCTTCTCCATGAAATAGAGTTTGACAGTTTTTTCTCTAGCACTATGCATACTTGTTTTGTACCCTTATTACACTTTGTTGTAATTATTCACAAGTTTGTCCTTCTTACTAGATTATAAACTTCTTGAGGACAGTGTCTCTGTCTAAGCATCTATGTATCACAACAACTAGAATATTTCTTGGCACATAGTAGATGCTTAATAGGTGTTTGTTAATTCAAGAAATGAATGAACGTGACCTGATGTCTGTAAGGCTCTGATGATCAGCACAAGAATCATTCTAGAAAAACTACATAAAGACTATCAAATATTTCAGCCCCAACAATCCAAAGGTGGTTAAAAAACAGAGACACTGGCTATCTTGAAATAATTTTTAATGTTTTAAAATTTAGTAAGTGCACACAATACATGTTTTAGCAGAAGAATGAAAATGTATGTATGGTGTTTAATAAAATTTATGTTGCAAAACAAGACCATGTTAGGAAAACCTTAAAAGAAGTAAACATTTAAGTAAAAACCAAACAAACAACATGCTAACAGATATGATTAAAAAATCTTAATAAATGTAGTTGCCTAAATTCAGGCTTGAGACATTGAGATTTACTTTGCCACTTAAGGAAAAAAAAAAAAGCAGAATGCCCTTCATTTTAAATGTGTTTTTAAAAATGTTTGTACATTGTTTCCCTATTAGCAACAGCAGTATAATCAAGTATGTAAAAGAGTATCAGCTGAATTCCAGTCTGGTAATAAAAAAGTACACCACCTGTTAAGTACACAGTTCACCTCAGCAACAAAAAAAAAAATCACACTATGTATTAACTTCCTACTGTCAGAACCCCCCCAACCCATGCCCCAAAGTGAGCACAGCTGAAAACACTTCAGCTTAAGAGAAAATGAAAACAAAAGCCTTCAGCACCTTATGGTTTCTAAGCACAGGAAAATATCGGCAGAACGAGATTGTAGGAAGAGAGAAAAATGGCTAAGACCATGTGCTCGTCAGTAAAATTCCACTTACACACAGCTGCTTAAATGGAGAGAATGGCTGATTTATGTATGGGCATTGTGGGAAAAAACTTGACCTTCAGAATTTCCTCAAATGTTGGCAGATCCCCCAAAATGCAAAGATTGAAGATAATTTATTCAATCATTTCCTAGAACTTTATAAAATAATGAAGTAACACCATAATGGTGAAGGCTGATGTGAGGAAAAGGAACTTGAAGAAGAAAGGAATACTCCTTTTTACTTTCTACCTACTCTTCCTCAACAAATTACTAAGGTCCCATTGAGTCCTTAGAAATAATAAAAAATGTATTTTATACAAAGCACTTTTTAGACAGAGTGACCTCAACTGTAGTGCTTCCCTCAACACTCCAAAAGGAGTATGTAATTCCAGGATAAGCAGATTTCTCTAAAATCCCGATAACAACTAGTGCCCAGGCTTCCAAGGTTTGCTTTAGTGCTCAAGAATGGCAAATGATAATGATACTTAGAAGATCATCTTGGTCACAGCATGGTAAGGATTTAATCAGCACAAAAGACATTTGCTAGTTAAGTTATATGGGTAAGAAAACCAAAGTTCAACTGTGTTTCTTAGATGTGAACTTCATGGAGAATGGGATTTTATTTCATTGTTAACTTCCCTTCTCCTTCTTACAAGTAAAACAATTCAAACCAGTCCTGCCTTACATAAAAATATTAAAATTTTATATAAACCTTATCAATGGCCTGAGAAATGCAAGGACATTCACTAAGAGATTTGTGCAAAAATTGGTTTTCTCCAGAGAGCTGGTTAACTTGTAAACAGAAGCCAACCTCTAGAATAAAATTTTAGAAAGGATTTGTTTCTATTTTTACTAAACAAACAAGGGTTTTATCTAAAATTTGTATATAGCTTTAAAATGTACTTAATAAATTTAAAAATCTAAATAAATACTGACAATTGGCATTATAAAATGTGATCTGGTACATTTGTCGAATTTGAAGATTTACTATGTAAATTTCTATTACACATTAATAAAATGTAACTTATGTTTACTTCATATCATTGATTCATAACATCAATTCCCTTGGTTATTCTCACAATTTTCAACCTTTTAAGAAGTTGTACCAAAATTAAAAATCCTTAGATTTGATAATGACAAGAAAAACAATTCCTTATGGCTTGAATGAATAAGCCAAATATAAACGCTTAAGAGACATTTACAAGTATTATATAGGTAATATAATTAATTACAAATTACTTTCTGTTCATTACAAACATCTATTTTAAACTTGAAAATGATGCACAAATAGGATCTAGTTCTAGTCTATGCAATGTGTCTTCTGTAATGCTAATATTATCAGATTACACACATTTGGGCTAACACTGCACCACGGACAGTACTGAGAATGTGCCGCGTCTATAATGCCATCAGTGGAAATGGACTGGGTACCAAAGTGTTGGATTTCCAATCTCTTATCCAATGTCAGTTCCACTTCAGTTAGTAGGAAGTGAAGCATCTACTTTCCCCGTGGTTTCCTCCCTGAAGAGCAGCTTTCGAAGTATATTTGCATAAAATGGTCCATACACTTGTTTGTTGAGATTCACAATGTTTGCATATTGAGAGCCTAGGGCTTCTAGCTCCTGCTGGATGACAGCAAGGCCTCCTGGCATGGGAGGCATGCATTTTTGAGGAATTGGAAGACAAAGTAGGCTCTTCATGTATAGCTGAATTCGTTTATCTGAAGGGGAGAAAAAAAGATATATTCATCTGTTCCATTATTAAAGTACCTAATTGTTTTTTAAAAAGAGTAATTGTAGTAGGTTGACTGTAATAGTGTTCCCAATTCTTTACTCCTCCCTGTATCCATGCCCTTTGTAAGGTGGCTTTGCAGTTCCTCCTATCAAAGGCTGGAGTGTGTTTCTCCATCCCGTGAATCTGGGCTGGCCTTAAGACTTGCTGGCCATTATAGAATCCGGTGGAAATGCCAGGGTGCTAGTTCCACGCATAAGCCTCAAGAAGCATGGTTTATGTCCACTCTCAACCTACCACTGGTGTAAGAACAATCCTGGGCTTGCTGGAAGATGAGAGACCAAGTGAAGGGAAACCCAACTGTTTCATCTGAGGCCCTCCTAGACCAGCCTGTGGCCAACCATATCCCAAACACTTGAGAGAGTCCAGACAGGATCAGCAGAGCTACCAATCCGAGCCACAGATGACCACAAATGCATTAGTAAGTCCAGCAAGACCAAAAGAACTACCAAGTTGCCCCACAGACTTCTGAGTAATAATAAGTGCTTATTTTTTTTTATGGAGTTTTGGGGTACTTGTTATGCAGCAATACCTGACTGATAAAAAAAATGTAGAGTGCTTGGAGGGGAGCATCTTTTACAGAAGTAAATCCTTAATGTCCATGAATGTAAGTTACATACACAAAAGCTGAGTTTGTAAACTGGCACTGCCAGTCTGGCCCATGTGGTGTTTTTGTAAAAACAGAAGCCATTTAAAAAGCCATTTAAGCCATTTAAAATCGGGATTTCACACAGAAATCCAAATTTCTGGTTCCTCTCCCGACTAGCACTGCAGTTTGCCACCTTCTCCCCTTCCTGCTTTACTGCTTCATGTATCTGAGTTTGAGACTACTGCACAAAAGCATGCATATTCATGTGTTAATTAGGACAACTAGTACGGACAAACCAAACATGCTATAACTCAGGCTGCTCCAAGGGCTTTCTCTGGCTTTGGAAGCAGAAACCTCAAAAATAAGGTTTACTAAGGAGAATACACTCCACTGAATATGAACTATGACATTATTGAAACTCTTATCTCCAAACACTTCTCCCCAAAGTCACACATTCCAGCCAGAGATGATCTAGATCTCAAAGTTTCCAATGTCCAATGTCTATGTCTTACTAGAATGCCCTTCCATCTCACGTCATCTCATCTCTGCCCAGAATCAGAGGCATCCTTCAATGCCAAGCCGAATGTTACCTCCTTTCTGAGGCTTTCCCTAGCCATGTTATTGCCAGTTGAGAATGTGCCCCCCTTTTTCTTAGATAGACTTTCTGAGGGTAAGGGCTACGTCTTTTTTCTCTCTATATTCCTGGCCTGGCACGTGACAGGTACATTGCACATGCTGATGGAATTTAAGTAAGAATGGAATGAAAAAGCTCTATAAAGGTAAATGCCAAACTGAAAACAGTAATAGCCAGGGAGAAATGGGGACTGCACAAGGCAGGCAAAGATGGCTTAAGCCTTATCTGTAATTTTCAACGAGGAGAAATTATTCCTGTATCACCTGTACAACTGAAAGTCCTTGTTAAAAATGTAGATGGCTATAGGCATGCAAACAATCTACACAGCAGGTAATCCATAAATAATTTTTATCTGGTTTGTGCATATATTTGAAAAAAAATTGATTTGAAAGAAAACTTCCTTACTAATATCTTTTTAGAAAGAACTGCAGTGGGAATTGAGAATTGTAATCCCATTGGTAAATACATAGCACATCAACTAGAAACCAAAGAAAGCAGACTATGGGTACCCTCAACAGGGAGGAAAACCATGGCTAACACTGGCTGAACTCTTCTTGTGTCCCAGGGATCTAAGTGCTTAATTTATTCTAACTCCTCTGCAGGCAAAAAATTAAGAATTAACTAATTTCCCTTTAGACTGATAGCCTGACTCTCACAGGCTCATGTCTGTATTCACCACAGATATGGTCCAAGTACTCTCCTGCAAGAAAGTTTAAAGAATGAAACCACTTCAAAATTGTTATAATTCCAACAAGTAGTTCTCTTGCCTCTGTGGATGAGTTAGTTTTGAGGCCAAGACTAAAGTGATAGGAGCGTTTGTCCAGTTAGGAGCAGCCAGATGGAGTCCCTGCCAAAGGTGTGTCCTTGGCTTCCAGAGTTGAAGGAGAGACGCTCAAGTGAGTCACTAGGTTGCTATGGCAACAGTACTTTGAATAAGGTTAAAAAATGTCTTCAATCTGCAAAAGGACAAGAAAGTTGGCCTGGGGAAAGCTGCATGGATGAAAGTTGCTTGACTGGATTTTAAGAGGCATCTCTTGGCCCTCAGCTTCCCTCTCCCTTCTTACATTGCAAATACTTCCCTCGTCTAAAGCAAGGGCACAGAGTACGCTCTGCCAACAAAAAGCCGGGCTCCAGCTCTGACCAAAATGGTCATCTGAGCAGTTAGGAAGATTAGCTCTGGAGTCAGACAGGCTAAGAAAGAATCCCAACTCTGCCCCTAGCTAGTTATGTGATCTTAGAGTTACTTAACTTCTCCAAGTCTTCCATGCATTCACCCATTTCACAAATATTTATTAAATGTCAGCTCCACATTGTCCAGGGAGCTATCAGTGAACAAACATGTACCCTGTCCTCGTGAGGCCTGCACACTAGCAGGGATCTAACAGTGTATGGCAGAGACTGCCAGACAGTGTCTCAGTCCCCATTCTACCCCTCTTCCTCCTAGGAACACAATCTCCCAAGTATTAACTGTTCAGCTGGAGACTACACGTTGTGAGGACAGATGCACATCAGCAAGTGATATTATAAAGGGCTCAGTCATAGGTGGCTGTAGTTATGCTTTGTTTGTTACTGTTATCAACTGTCCCCTGTCAGCAGCAGCCTCTCCTGCAGCCCACCATGGTGTTTACACCAGCATTGTTCTTTTCTGGGGGCCAAGTTGAAGCCTTGAGCCACTCAGGTAGCCTGTGCAACCTGGATTGCCAGTGTTCTGTGTCCTCAGGAATAAGGATAAAAAAAAAAAAAAAACCCAAAACATTTGAGAACCTCAAATAAATAATAAAATGTATTTGTATTATTAGGGCAGTCAATGCTGTACTTTGAAAACTTGTAGATCAGTCCTAGAATGTTAGCATATTTTAATTCTACAATCTACTCCCCCTAATTTTTATCCCTCAACCTCTGCAGTAGACAATTGCTTTTTGCCACACCAGCTACTCCCCCTTCATATGGCCACGAAATTCTGATTTTGTTTGGGGGTAACTATCTCCACCCTACTCTCATCAGGTGTTACAGGTAAAGCTGACTCCACCTTGGCTCTAGGAAGTGAGTACATATCTCAGGCTTAAGTTCCTCCCCGTCTGGTTGCCATGACTGATTCAAGAATGGGATATGACCTAAAGTCAGGCCAACTGGAACAAATGAGACTCAATGCTGGGATCTTGTTTGAGCTAACAGGGAGGTAGATTCCTTGTTTTTTGCTTGACTTAAATATGGAAAGATGTAGGCTAGCTGAAGCCATCTTGCTACCATGAGAAGACTCTATCTGTGAAGGCAGTCAACCTGGAGGAAGGCAGGAAAACTAATGCTGGTGATACAGTCTGAGCTCTGATTAAGCTGCACCAGTAGCCAGCTCTACTCCTTGTCTTTTCAGATATATGAGAAAATAAGTGCCCTTTTTACCTAAGCTACTTTAGAAGTTTAGGATCTTTGTCACAGATAATAGAAAAAGTCCTTACTGATACATTCTCCATTTTCCCAACTCACCAACACAGCTTGACACTGAGATAGTCACTTTCATGGCCAGCAGGTACAAAGAGAGCCACTCACCATGCATTCCAGCTCCATAGCCTTTTTACTCTTTGTCTCTTTAAGCCTGACCAAGTTCCCTTAGGCTTGCACACAGCAGAACTGATACCTACTTTCTGTGAACATACTGCCAGCTGGTTTGAATTGTTGCATTGATCTAGGATTTAACATAACTGGCAGCAAGGTGTTATTTTCTTCACAAAAATCTATTGGCTGCATAGGTAAGATAGTAGCCCTGAAACATCCTCCTACCCCACTACATATACACACAGAAGAAGCAGAGTCCCAAACCTTTAAAAATATTAATATTTCTTTATATTTTCAATATTTATCTTCCAAAAGCAAGTAAAGTATTTAAGACTAAAATTTGACTGACATTTAACATTAGTCAAAACCAGAAAGTTAAAGTAAATAAGAATTGAAGCAGAATCCAATAAAACATGGGGACTCACCAATCAAGGACCAGATAGGATTGTCCTCCTCTTCAATGCTTGAAAATTGACCTACAAGATTAGCTTGAATCTCAGCATTTAAAGTGGGTAAGCCTCTTTCCATCAGGGTCTTGTTAACCTCAACACAAGTCTGAACACCAATAGAATTCAGGACTTCCTTCAAGTTAAAGGTCCTATGAAACATAAAATGAAATCCCATCAGGGAAAGTTTTTGTTCATCAAGTTTTTGGGTTTTAATATACTAACTTGTTTCAGATGTCTACCAATTTTCTCTTATATAGACAATAACCTCTATTAGAATGAATTTGTAAAACAGTAACTCCTCCCAACCACTACCCCCCATATGTAGCAGATTTTTAAATGCCTACAACCACTCAATTGTGCAGGTAGTGTTTAACAGAAAAGCAGAGGCAAAAAAATGCAGTCCCTGAAAATAAGTGAGCAACCCCACTTACATGTAGGGCTATCAAAAAGGGATAGAAAATGCCAATTTACTTCTTAAATCCTTTGATCTGAGTGGATTCATTCATACATTTCTTTTTCTTTTTTTCTTTCTTTTTTAAAAATAGAGACAGGGTCTTGCTCTTGCTCAGGCTGGTCTCAAACTCCTGAGCTCAAACAATCTGCCCGCCTCGGCCTCCCAGAGTAGCTAGGATTACAGGCGTGAGCCACCGTGCCCAGCTCTTACATTTTTTTAACGTACTTGGAAAATGAGGTATAATCAATTCATTTATCTATGCTTGATCAGTAAATCTCTAACACCAATCAAAAACAACAAAGATATTTATTTAGAAATCACATTACCTAAAACTCTTGACTGATCATTACCAAAGATAGTTTAAGCTCCTTACCATTATTACTTTCAAGTAACTGATGAATAATCCCAAATATATAGATCCAGAATATTGTGAAAAGAAATTATAGAGTGGGTTATTTAATAGATAAGGAAAAGGAGGTAATTAGAAAGGGCATTTGTTGGGTCTACACTATTAGGAAATGATGACTAAAAATTATATCTCACTATCCAGAAAGGGTCTTTAAAATAATCCTGCAAAATGGGAATTAAAGGATGAGAGAAGCGCCCAATGATACGAGGTGATGCAATGGAGTGAGTTGGAACATAAGCTGTGGTGTCAGGTGGACCTGGGTTCAAATCCTGGTTCTACCAATGAACTTGCTGTATGCTTAAATTAGCTCTTATCAGACTGTCTCAGGCATGTAGTAAATGTTTAATCAGATGAAGAAAAGGAAACATGGTTTATCATTATTATTATTATCATCACTAACAGCAATAAGAGATAAGTCCTTGGTGTCATGCCTTGAATGGAATTTGTTATAAACTCACACTGGACCTGCCTTTGAGGTCCTACAACTCAAAGGTAGATTGTTTGTGGCAAAATTTTTACCACCTGACTTTTTATCCACTATAAGGTACTACCCTAGCTTCTTTCTGCTTTTAATCAGTGAGTTCTTCGCCTAAAGGAAAAATTAAGTTTTAGCATAAGCCATGGCTTCCTATTCACAATAAAGTAGGCAAAACTTTGTTAGTTTTCAAGATGAGATGCATCATCAAACCAAATATAAATGACATCTGGGTCTACTCATTATTTCGTATCATCTGCTTTTTTAAATATTATGAATGCTATTACATCATCCATAATGAAGATAATTGAGAATTGACTGTATTCATTTCCTAACATAGGGGAAAAATTAAAACAATAAAACAGCCAGATAAACAACCAGATGAAACTATAAAGAGGATGATTTAACAAGCAAATAGTCATTAATAGCTAACATTCATCAAGCACATACTATGTGCCAGACACCTATACTAAGTGCTTCCCATGAATCTTAAGTTCTCACAACTCCAAGGTAGGTATAATCAGTATTCCCAAGTGAGGAAGTGAGACTCAGCTCAATTCAGGAACTTGTTCAAGCGTTCATAACAAGTTGATGGTAGAGCTGAGATTTACAGCCTGGTCTGTCTGACCTAAAAGCCTGCTGACCTTAAGCAGCACAGTTCACTAAAGACGTAATCAATAAAAGCTACTGGAAAGAAATGGTTACCTAGTGTGGGGAAATGCTAAGATAAGACCAACTGCAAAATCAGAGAAGTTTTTTCACTATAGGTCTTGGGTCCTGGAATATGAAATGAGCCTGGTGGGTGAGTAACAAAATCAGGAAAAAGAGCAAGGCCTTGAGATAGTCAGATCAGGGCTAGGGTCTTGGTTTTCCCTTTTCTAGCTGTGCAGCTCGAGGCAAATTCTATTCTCTCTTTAAGCTTCAGTTCAAAATGAGAAGTTTGGGTTCGGTAACCACTTGAGTTCCTTTTGCCTCTTAATATTTTAGGATTTTTATCAAGTAATTTATGTGCTGAGTAATGGGTCAGAGGATGAGAGGATAGGTGCATCTCTACTCAATAACAGGAATAAAGAGGACATGCCCCTGAAAACACCTGAAAGGGGAACCAGCAGGAGCTGACTCATGTAAGACCAATGAAAGTGGCCATTGGCCATTGACCAAGGTGAGGAATTTTCTGAGTTGAATGGGATTTCTAATGGGATGATCTAACTGCAAAATCAAAATGGGCTTCTAGCATTCAATGAAGGTATAACAGTGGAGATACATTTAGCAAAAACAAAACCCGTCAGTGGATTTGTGTCACATCTCTGAAGGACAGAATTATTACCACTTCTAAAGACTTCATAGGGTGGGTTAGTGAAGCCAGTAAACATTTCATTGCAGAAAAATGATGAGTTCAGAACAATTTGACCTAGAAAGCCCTTTTTGACAGGACAACTCAAAATACTGAACTTGGTGGATTTCTGTTTTTGTTTTTTTCACAACACTGTCAAGAAAATTTCTTGCACGCACCCATCATAAGTGGAAATACTACACTCATCCTGGCACTTGTCATGGAAAACACCTCTCCCTTCCTATGAAAGGACATCTAAGCCTTCTGAGACATTAAAAGAAATTCTAGAAAAAGTAGGTGTAAGATAAGCTTCTCTAAAGCACAGTCCTGAATATCACATCCAGATGTCCAAGGTTATTCTTGTTCTTTGAAATACATGCAGAGCCTTAATACAAGGAGGAGCAGATAGATACATTTGGAACTTACTCTTTGTTCATGCCTTCAAGTAGAACAGCTGAAATCCTTTTTAACCTGTTAGCAAGCTCAGGCAAACCTTCTGTAATAGCACCCACCATGTTGTTGGTAATTAGGGATAGGCAAGCAATAATTTTCAATTGATTCAGCTTTTCTGTCAGTTCCTGAAGACGTGCTCCATCTGTCATGAGTGTCTAGCGTATTTATTTAAAATGTAAAAATAGAAAAGAAAGCTTAGTACCATGAAAATGTAAAATAAGCAATGTCATATCCAAATTCACATTTTTATCTGATTTTAGTAAAGTCAATAAACCATAAGCAACACAGACAAACCAGCTGATTCAAAGTCAGAACTTAAGAAATAAAATATTGGAAAACTTGGGGGAAGAAAAAAAATCACTTACCTCTGGTAATTCTTTTTTCTGATAATCCCACTGTAACAGTTTCAAGTAACTGTTATTTAGCACCAATGTAGGGCTCAGGCTTAGCTTGGAGCTATTTTCGGCCCCAGGAGTTAAAGCAGTCTCAGAAAGAGAAAGTAATTCTTCATTTACAGATTCTTTTATCCATTCTGTAGTTTGATCAAGAGCACCTAAGAGTGAAAAGGCCACATATTTGTCCTACAGATGACTAATCCCTTCATTTGTGCACACCACATGACAGATGCTATGTTAGATGCTAGACATGCATGAAAAGAAACAGCCATACCCCTCAAGGAGTTGATAGTCCAGGTGGGGAGACAGACGTGTAAACTGACAATTGTAACAGAATATAATGAATACTAAAAGGCACAAAGGAAGTGGAGGGAACAGCGGTTGTCCAGGAAAGAGTCTAAGAAGAGCTCTTTAAATGACATTTGAAGTTAAAAGGTAGACAGAGGAAAGGGATGGCACTCCAGGCAAGGAGAACAGCCTATACAAAGAACTGGAAAAGAGAGCACATGGCACATTCTGGATGCTACAAAGAAATCTGTATTGCTGGTCATAAAGAACTAGCGGGAAGAGGGTGGTAGCAGATGGCATTGGATGGGCAGACAGAAGTCAGCTCACAAACGACCTTGAGTTTTGTGCAGAGACCATATTTAGACCAAAGGCCTTATTTACTAAACATTCTTGGGTCCTAGTCCCCTCTGAGTGTCTGATTAGACCTATGCCTTTCCCAAGAAGCATGTGCATGCTCATGTGCACACGCCCACAAACAATTCTCATTCTATCTTATCAGATTCATAGACCCCAGGTTACAAACACCAAGTATGGAGAATAGAGGGTCTTTAAATAATTTTTTTCAACATGGAACTGATATGATTAGATATGTATGTTAGAAAAATCACTTAGAAAAGAAGACTGAATTAGCTGGGGGAAGAATAGATTGTTGCAGTGGTTCAGACAAGAGAGTGGATGGACAAGGGCAGTGGAAGTGAAGGGTAAAGGGGGAAAGTGAGAAATATTTACATGGAGTACTCATAGGTCTTGGTGATCACTTAAATGTAGGAAGTAGGAGAGTATGACTCTCAGATTGCTGCCTTGGACAGCTGAATGAATGGTTGTGCCATCTACCAAGATATGGAATACAGGCTAGAGGGGTCCCATAATAAATCCTTCCCCAAACCTTTCTAAGGCCACCACCAATCTCCTGTTTGTCAAAGGCAACAAACATGTCCTTCTTATTTTTTTTTTAACATTTCTGTAATACCTATTGCAATTGCTAGGCTGTATGGTAAGTGTATGTTTAACAAGAAACTGCCAAATAGTTTCCCAGAGTTTTATCTTTGTTTCTAATATAATTTATTTAACTGTAAATTTATATAATTTAAACTTTTGTAATGGCTGTGTTTACTAGCTCACAAAATTCCTGAAGGGAACAAGTGGCTCCCAAGTCAGTACCAAACACATCTAGCACCCCACTGGCAGTGCCCATTTCTAAAATTAATTATCTGTCAAACAGAGCCCAATATAAGCAAGCAAAGAGGTACTTTACATTTATTCCTTGAAATAGATTTGACAAGAACATAAACATAACTGGCAATGCAGAGCGACTAATAAGCAACAGTCTGTTCTGCAACAGAGCTCAGAAAAGACAGAATGAGGAAGCAGCTTGACTGTGCAGTCAGATTTGCATTGCAGATGAGTGAATCTCAATTAAGTGTGACCTAACATCAAAGCAATCAACACAGGACTAAGGACTTGTGCTAGGTTCTCCCTTGCAGGGTGACCTGGTAACCTGAGCCACGCAGCCTCAACATAAGTCTCAACATAAGTCTGGCCTTTACCACTCATTCATTAGACAAGTTATTCAACAGTCTCCTCAGTTTCCTCATCTATAAATTGGGAATAAAAATAGTATCTTCCTGTAGTTGTGGTAATACATACACAACCCTTAGAACTGTTTCTGGCAAAAAAGAAATGTCCAATAGGTGATAGCAATTGTTATACATGCTCATTTAACTCTCCAAACAATCTTTAAAGGGGTAATTCTTGTCTCAGGAGGTCCCAACTGACACACAACAGCTGCCTTGCTACTAAAAAGTTGCCTCAGACAGAAGTGATCACCCACGGAATAAAAAGAGTGAGTAATCTAAGCAGTGGGTTGGTTAAGATGGGCTTTTTTTGGAACCTGGCTTAAAAAAAAAAAAAAAAGAGACTGGTTAGCATGCTAGCTTGAGGGAGTGTAATCTCAGCAGATGCCCTTAAAGAAAAACCAATGCTTAAAAGGAGATGTTATCTAGAAAACATGCAGAAACTGAAAATCTAGTTTACTCAGCATGATCCCTAGTATTTGGCAAAGGCTATTCTAGAACACAAGTGGAAGAAGGATGCAGCCAGGAAGGAGGAAATCACTGAACTTGAGTCTCATACTTAATTTGACCTTAAAGAATGTGTGATAATGTCCAGTTAGGTCGTCCTTCCACTTTAAACAAGTTTATTTATCAAGTTTAATTCTTCTGCATTAAAAATATGTATTACTGGAAATGAGGTTTTATACTTAAATTCATTCCACTTTGAATCATATGTCACTTAAATATTACTATAGTATGTGTTATTATTACTAGGTGCATAATAGTTATTATTACTAGATTCCCTTAATATTAGCATTTTCTGTAGAAAAACAACTACAACCTACACAGAATTGTTACAAAAAGTGCCTCTGCAAATGCCTGTCTCTGCAAGTGGAGACAGTCCCCTCCAGACAATGGAAAGAAGGCAAGAAGAGGAAGGCACCCAACATCAACCACGACTAGCTGAAATAGACTGGTTCCAAACACAAAACAATACCCAAGTGCTCAGCTGCCACCAGACTTCCTTGTTAATTGAAGCCCAAATAGTCCTGGCACGTGAAGATAATTCTTTGGGCCATGATGAAATGCATTCATTCCAATTCTTTACTTTTTTTTTTTTTTTTTTTGAGACATAGTCTGGCTCTGTTGCCTGGGCTAGAGGGCCGTGGCGTCAGCCTAGCTCACAGCAACCTCAAACTCCTGGGCTCAAGCAATCCTCCTGCCTCAGCCTCCCAAGTACCTGGGAGTACAAGCATGTGCCACCATGCCCGGCTAATTTTTTCTATATATATTTTTAGTTGTCCAGTTAAATTCTTTCCATTTTTAGTAGAGACAGAGTCTTGCTCTTGCTCAGGTTGGTCTCGAACTCCTGACTTTGAGCGATCCTCCCACCTCGGCCTCCCAGAATGCTAGGATTATAGGTGTGAGCCACCGCGCCCGGCCTCCAATTCTTTACTTGGTGTGTCTCAACCTCAGCACTATTGACATTCTGAGCTGGATAATTCTTTATTGTGAGTTGCTGTCCTGTTCACTATAAGACATTTATTTAGTAGTATCCCTGGGTTCTACCCACTAGATGCCAGTAGCACTCCAAATCCTCCCAACCCTCCCCACTGCCTTGCCAGGTTGGGACAACCAAAAATATCTCTAGACATGGCTAAATGTCTGGGGATGGGGCATGGGGTGGGGGATGGCAAAATCACTGGCAGCTGAGAACCACTGACTTAGATAACAATTAGTATTTATTTACTTTTGTTCACAAGTATTTCCTCCAACCTTGACTAAAACGTTTCTTATATCATAAACCAAATGAAATGTGACATACTGAAGGCTATTCCAGAACGCTTAAAGTTTGGAGGTGACAGTTCTCTACTAGGGCTGTCTGCCTTAAGGCAAAATTTACATTATTTCACTTTAGATCCAGTTTTAAGGTTTCCTGCTAGAAACAAATTGCTTTTTATACCACAGTTCTCATAAAATTATGTATTTGGTACAATTTATAAGGTGGCAATTGCTAAGAAAAATGCAGCCTAAACACAGGTGCAGATGAAAAAAAAAAAAAAAAGAAAAAAGAGCCAGAGAAAAAATAAAGAATAGCCTGACATTCTTCCTCAGACCCAGCACTTGAACAGGGATAATTTAGGAGTGGTTGTTTGCCACACTAAAGCAACACCACCCCCAGAATTTCACAACTCTGTTTCTCCTCAGTTGGCAAATGTCGTTCTTGGTTTGCTAGCTCTGTTTAAAAAGATGTAAAAGACTTGTAGCCTTTTATTTAAAAGACATCCAACTGAGAGAGAGTGAGTGGAAATCATCATGGATATAATTACAATGTGGCAGTAATAAGCATTTATACTGAAAGTTTAATCATTTACAGCTGACACATTTAAAAGCCCATTTAGTTATCTTGGGAAAAAAAAGCAACAGTGTGGCATAGTGGTTCTCAATCCTGGCTGACTTTAGAATCACCTGGGGAACCTTAGAAGCAAAAAATGATCATGGGCACAGCTCCTGGAGATTTTGATTTATTCAATCTGAGGCCAGGCTCAGGCCTCTGTTAAACGCCCCAGGTGATTCTAATTTGTAGTTAGAATTAAATGTGCCTGGCAAAGCAGAAGGAGCATGCGCTTAGAAACATCAGCTTTTTTCCTCAGGGATCCGCTCAGATTTCACTCCCACGAGCTAGCACATCGACTGCTCTATGTGGCTCCAAAAGCGAGGCCAACCCCACGAGGCACTTGTAACCACAGTTTTTCATGGGGACAGTAGTAGAGCTTCTCCATTCACTCATTTATTAGACAGTAACTACCAAGCAGGTAGGTACCACCTACTAGGTGCCAGGTATTGTGCCAAGTACTGAGAATTCACAGATGAATAAACACCGTTCTTGCACTCAAGAAGTTGCTAGTCTAGTAGGAGAAACACAAGAACAAGCAGTGGCATTACAAGTATATTTACTTAAGTGTCCCAATTTTCAGTTAGAAAAATGTACTTCCCTTATGTATGATATCTGCTCTTTTGCTCTTTTTGCCAGCAACACTTCACTTTCCCTTTTTTCCCCACTTTCCCTTCTTTTGTTCTGATTTCCTTTGAGAAACTGTTTTCCCTCATTCTGTTTTCAATTGTGAGTATCAATTATGAGGTCCCATCTCTCTCACCATGAGTTGGCCTACCTGAGTCATATATCCATCAGACTCTTCCATGGAACTCTGAGTGGTCACCAGAGTGTTCGAGGATGGACCACGTTTGAACTACCCATTAACTACTGTGACAGTGGAGCCTACCTTTCCCTTGGTCTTTCCTGCCCAGATTTCTGACACTCTCCTGGTTTGACATTTTAGCTTTTCCTTCAGTTCTGTGAGCTGCCTTCATCCTTCCATCATTCACTTCCTTTTAGGCTAAGTCAGCTAGAGTTTCTGTTACTGAAAAACCCAAAGAAGGTAGAAAAAGTAGCAGTTTAGTTTAATCTGGACTTAGATTTGGGAGACTCGGCTTCTATGCCTAGCTCCGCTACTTACTAGCTGTGTGACTCTGACTCTGAGTAGGTCACTGGTGAGCATCAGTTTGCTCTTCTTTAAAATGTTCCATAAATACTTCCTGAATGCCTCATGCGCCAGGCAAAGGCAATCATAATGCAGTTTGATATATTTCTGAAAAGAGGTATTTATGTCTCATAGACTTTTTGAAAGAATCACATGAAATAAAGTTCACGAAAACATTTTATCAGACATAAGATATCATCTAAAGACTTTTCTGTGTACCTTAAAAATTACTTATGGTCTCCACCCAAGGAAAATCTATTATTCTTCCCACATATAATTTAGTGGTTGGATCTAATGTGGTTACCGTGTTGATGCTTACTTAGTACACACACTCAATCTTTGCCTAAGGTTTTCCTAGGTATATTTTAAATAGGCAATTATATAAAATCTCTCCTTAGGCAAAGTAAAATATTTTCCTGGAGTCAATTCAGAAATCCAGGGTATGTCTCTGTATTAATTTTCCAATAATTTTTACATAAAAATCATGCATACAGAAATCCAACAACATTTTTGTCCTTCTGTGTGATACTATGAGGCTCTTATTTTGATATTAGGTCACAGGAGCCAACTTTTGGCAGAGTGACTTGGGGATATAATTAACAGGTGACATACACTCTACTTCCAGGGCTCTTGATTTCTTTCACTGGGCAATAATGACCTATACACAAAGCTGGATTTACTCTGTTAAATCTATAAAAATATCCAAGTCAAAAGGAACGGTGTAAATGATTACAGGTCACTAATCCTGAGTTTTAAAAAGATAAGCAAATAATTTGAGGTGAATGAAATTACAATTAAACCCTGCATTAAGGAATTTACTCAAGATTCAAAGTCATCTTGGTTCAAGACATGGGCACATTTGTATGCATGTGTACATACACAGGCACACAAACAAAACCAACCACACAAAGTCTCAGGAAATTTCTTCTCAGGATAGTTGCTACAGTTCAGGTTTCAGATTTAGGTTCTAAGTAGGATTCTACTTCCCTTCCTCCCTCTCCCTTTGGATCTAAAACAACATAACTCTTGAAGTTCCAGAATTTTTGTTGTAGAACAATCCTTATAAGTCATTTGGTTATACCTGCCAGCTAATGCCAGAGATTCCTCTATAGCATCCCCTACAGATAGTCAATATCTTATTTGAAGAGAGGTGGTATTGCACGATGTCTAAATGTACATTCTTTGAGGCAGAGACCTATCTGGGTTACACAGTCTCTATCACTTACTAGCAGTCACCTAGTGTGAGTATCTTAACCTCAATTTCCTCATTTGTATAGAGGGGGTGATAGCAGTACCAACCTCACAGGGCAACTCTGAGGCTTGAGTGACCTAATAAATGAAAAGTATTTGACACATAGTAAGGACTTGGCATGTAATCAGTGCTCAAAAGAAATATTAATTAGCACTGACTACTACCAGTAATAGAGAGGCCCGTTCCAAAGTTAAAACAGCTTCAATTTGTTATGAAGGTCAAACTGGCTGTCTGCTACTTCTCTTGTGTAGATCCTAGTCTGTCCTACAGAACTTAACCGAAGTCTCTGAGTCACTGTCACCAGGGAGGGTGGTGTCAGCCACACCAGAGTCTCCTTTATACCAAGCAGAATATGCCCAGCTTCATAGAAGGTTCCTCATGTGGCCTTCCATGTGCTCTCCCCTGGATGCACTCCAGCCTGCCAGAGTCTACTTAAAAGTGGCACCTGTTTTGCTTTTTTTTCTATTGTGTTAAGCCTTATATAAGGCTAATATAAGGCTAAGGTGATTATTTTAACATATATCACCTAACTCGGCCTTAGATTGTGATTAAATCCCAGAGGGTACCGTCAAGGTTTGCTGATGAGCAGTTAGCCAGCCTCTTGCCAGCCGTGCAACATCTGGCATCTCAGTTTCCTCACGTGTAAAATGAAGAAGATAACAGTACCTACCTCAGAGAGTTACTAGCAATTGTGAAGATTCAATGAATTAATACTTCCTCTATTCCATTCTCCCTTGGCTTCCCTCCAGTCTAATTGTAATGCCCACGAGTCCACTGAAACTGCTCTCATCAAGGTTACCAAAAATCATCATGCAGTCAAATCCAATGTCAAGACTTGGCCTTCATCTTCCTTGACCACTTAGCAGCACTTGTCACATCCAATTACACCTTCCTTCTCCAGACACTTTTTTCACTTGTCTTACAGGACACCCTCCTCTCCTGACTTTCATACTACCCTGGCTACTCCTTCATAGAGTTATTCCTCCTCATCTTACCACTCTAGATGCTAGAGTGTCCCAGGTCAGGCCCTTTCAGTATCTATACTCATTCTCTAGGTAGTCTCAGCCAGTGTGATACAGTGGACAAGAACATGGACCATGGAGCCAGACAGCCTGCATGAGTCCCCAGCTCCATAACTTACAAGTTGTGTTACGGAGGCAAGCGATTTAACCTTTCCATGCCTCAGTTTCCTCACCCATAAAATGGCGGGTAACTTCCTACAGTTGTAAAGATTAACTTATCGTAATACAGGTAAAGTGCTTAGAATGTGCTAAGGACTGTGTAAGTGTTAACTATTATCCAGTTTCATGGCTTTATATGCCATAAATATACTGATGATTTCCAAATATATATCCACAGCTCTCATTATTCCCCTGAACTCCATTCACTCATTTCTAAATGAGATATTTATGTCTGATATCTCCACATTAACAGCAAACAAGATCTCAAAGTTCATATATCCAAAACCAAACTCCTGATTCCACACCCTCTCCCAACCTTCTTTCCCCTAGTCTCCCCCATCTCACCAAAATGCATCACCATTTACCCAGTTGCTCAGGCCAAAAACCTTAGTGTCGTCCTCAACTCCTCTTTTCTTCCTCATCCAACCTTCTGCAAATCTTGTTACTCTACCTTCAGAACACATCTGGAAACTGATCTCACCACTTCCACCACTACCATCTGGAACAAGTCACTATCCTGTATTGCCTGAGCAACTGCAATACCACCTAATTGGTATCTCTGCTTCCCTTTTTGCTCTCGTAAAATCTATTCTCTACCCAGGAATCAGAATATTCTTCAAAAATGAAAATCAGATGTTGCTCCCCTGCTCAAAACTCTCCAATGATTTCCCATCACACATGGAATGAAATCCAAACTGTGATCTGCCTCTGTCTACTTTTCAGCCTCACCTCCTGTGCCTGTCCCCTCACCTACTCTACTCCAGCCACAATGTCTGCCTTGTGTTTGTCAAATTCACAAGCAAGTTTCTGCTTCAAGGCCTTGTACTTGCAGCTACCTCTGGCTAGAATGTTCTTCCCTACCTTCCAACCATCTTCACATGCCCCTTCCTCATTTATTTGCAAATTCTGTTCAAATATTACTTATTAGAGAGGCATTCCCAGTCCTTCACATCAAAAAAACACTACTCCGCCCTCACTCCTGCCCCATTACTGTTTGTCCCTTTATCCTATTTTTCTTCATAGTGCTTGATAATATATCTTACAATATATGTTTATTTGTCACACCTACTAGAATGTCAACTCTTTGAGGACTCCAACTTTGTTTTATTCACTGTAGTATCCCTAGCACCTAAGCAGTGTCTAGAATATAGCAGGCACTCAATAAATATTTCTTTCTTTCTTTTTTGAGGTAGGGTCTTGCTCTGTTGCTCGGGCTAGAAAGCAGTGGTGTGATCATAGCTCCCTAACTCCCTGCATCCTCAAACTCCGGGGCTCAAGCAACCCTCCTGGCTCAGCCTCCCTTAAGACTACAGGCACATACCTGGCTAATTTTTTTTATTTTTGTAGAAATGGGGTCTTGCTATGTTGCCCAGGCTGGCCTCAAATTATTGGCCTCAAGCTATCCTCCCCACCTCAGCCTCCCAAACTGCTAAGATTACAGGTATGAGCTACTGCACCCAGACCTAATATATCTTGAATGAATGAAGAAATGAATAGTGTTTAGCACAGTTCCTGGGACAGAGTAAACAACTATAAGTTTGTGATATCAATTTTAGAAGGTAAAAAAATGTTTACTAGAAAGGCCAAAATTCTTTAGTGACACTCTATGTATGGGTGTCAAAAATTAAGCATCATATTTTCACTCAACTTCACAATAAGCACATATTATATTATACTTACTTGGAGTTTCTTCTAAAATTTCCTGGAACTTGGTTCTCTCATATTCCACCAACTGGCGTTGAAGGTGTGGTCTAAGACTCTTAATTGTAAAATTGGCCATGTCCATTTTCATGAGGTCCAGAACATGGAATATTTGTCTAAAAATTTTAGAATTAAATTAGAGAGCTGATTAAGAAGTTAAGCTGAAATTCATTAACTATTGTCTATGTTCCAAGCTGGAAAAAATAAACATCCCCAAAATGGTTTGAAATTCCAATTGCCATTTGGCAAGATCACTTTTCATAGAAGGTCCACGTGTATTCCAAATGTGTTCTTTCACAGATGTCAAAAGTATTTACTTTAGCAGATATAATACCTCCAGCTGATCCATTACATCCAGTAATAAACTGATAAAGACACTAAGAAGCATAAGTAATCAGTCTTTATGATATAAGGAAAATGTAAGAAGGAATTTTCATTTGAAAGCCCGAGTCTAAACATAGTGTATATATGGTTTCTATTCCAAAGGGAATAAGAAAGAATTAATAAAAGAAAGAAAGGAAGGATGAGGCAGTGAGGCACTGAGGAAAAATACTTCCTTTTAGAGTTGAGGAGCCCTGTACTGAAACACAGCTTTGCAACTAACCAGATTTGTGGTCAAGCACAAATTACTTAATCTCTCTGAGCCTCAGTTTCCTTATCTGTGAAAGAAGAGAATAACACCAACCTTGGAGGGATGTTTTGAACAGTCAATGAGACAATGAATGTAACATGCAGAGAGCAGTGGAACTCAATAAACGACCAAGATGAACTCCACAAATTTGATATCATACATGGGTAAAAAGATAACTGAGAGCAAGGATCCTGCAACTGAAGAATCACAATCTGCCAGAACTGAGCACAACTCTAAGGATACATAAAGCCCACTTTAAGGCAGGGAAAGTGTCACTTTGACAGACTATTAACTTGTACAAGGTAACAAAGTAAATCACCCACTACGTGCAGACTAGTTTCCTTCTCCTACCTTTCCAAAACATTTACATAAAACTCAATTCCCAATGTAGCTGTATTTACACAAAAAAAGAAGAAAAGTTTCCCTCAATGACAAAAAGAATTGCAGACTCTTCTCTCAAATCACAACAAAGTTATTGTCTACATGGCCAGATGGGATTCTCACTATTTAATGCATACCCCACTTCTACAGGGAGCTGCAGCAGAGATGTCTAGCTGACCACCAAACGTCCATGTTCCCTGCACACAGTGCAGATCTGTGGCTGCAAAATGTGTTTCCAGACAGCAATCACCTTTCCCAGCCCTCTCTTTAATCTAAGTGGGACCATGTGACTAGTCATGGTCGAGGCAATTTGTCACTTCTGGGCCAAGGTCGTCACATATTAGGTATACCTTCCCCATGGTCTCTTTTGCATTCACCAGCTGAATGGAGATGACTCCAATGACCTAGACAGGGGTGGAGCTGAGAACAGAGGAGCTTCCACATGAATGACATGTGGAAGACTGCCTAAGAACCCCTGAATCAGACTACGATATGAGCAAGAAACAAACTTTTATTGATTAAATCACTGAGAATTCAGAGTTTATGTGTTATGGCAGCTAGTGACCCTAAGCCTTTACTAGACTAGGTCTTGCTGTTGGAGGCTCTATTTAGACCCTCTATAATAATTTCTCTTCCACAGCACTTATCACAATTGCAATTAATTGTTCAAGGTCTCTCTCTTCCTATTAGACTATAAACTTCCTGGTGCCAGGGATTATATCTGTCTTTTTCATCACTGCCTCCCCAGGGCCCACTGCATGCTAACAACCTCGTCAGATCGTTCTACCTGAAAACTCTATGTGCACAGTAAACGACTGACTCACTCCTGCTTATCTGGTTTTCTTCTAGTGTCAAGAATTCCTTTGGGAGACCAGTTATTATTCTGTGTTTCCCAATACCCATACTTCCCTTTTGAATGAACTCAAAAGTACTCTAAGGAAACTCAAGCAGAGAAGATGCTAACCTCAGCACCTCCACGATGTTCCCAGTAGCTTTTAACTCTCTGATATCATTGTCTCTCACTGGAGCACACAGCTTTCCCATTGTACTGATGACATAGTTGGCCAGGCCTTGGATGTCAACAGCACTGTGCTCAGCCTGCTGCCTGATGAGGTCTGTGTCCAAAACTTCACAGATCTGGTTGCGAAGCCGGTTGCCACAGGGGGTCAGAAAAGAGAGAAGAATCTACACAGGGAAAGAAAGAAAAATTAACAGCATCATTACATAAATAAAAGTTGTCACTTTTCACTTCAGTGTCTAGATAACCAAACTTGTCAATATTTTAGAGCCCTAGATGACACAGAAGTTGACAATTACTGGGTGGTGGGTCAGATGGGAATTCTAGTGTCTCAATGCTAAAGAAAGCTCTATCTTCTGAATTAAAGTCCCCCCACCATGAAAAATTACTGATATTTTCAGAATGAAAACTAACAATGAATCAATATACTGAAATCACAGTAAGTCCTGACTTACGATTTGTCAATAGGTTCTTGGAAACTGTGACTTTAAGTGAAACAATATACAATGAAACCAATTTTGCCATAAGCTACTTCCCTACTTGATATAAATAACAGTTAAGTTCCTACAGCATATTTCTGGTTACAAAAACATCACCAATCTTCTAAATAACTTCCAAGACACTTCTAATACTAAACCCTGAAATAAATGTGAGTTATACTTACATTTAAGAAAGATTAATAAAACACAGGTAGATTATTATTTACCCAATTTTTGGTGAATCAGCGAGTGACAGAGGTCAAAGTGGTGGTGGGTTAAATCAAAGAACAAATATTTGCAAAGTGAAAATCAGAAGGAGCATCTCCTACCATGATGCAGTTCAAAAGTAAACAACAAACAGGCTGGCTCGCTAGCACTTACTTTCATACCACATCATTTATTGTTGTGCATTTGTATAACTATCATATACTTTACAAATTCTTATTTTATAATAATTTGTATTCGTTCATTCCTTTTCCAACCTGCTTATTGCAGTTCAGGGTTGTGGGTGGCCAGAGCCTATCTTGATAGCTCAGGGAACAAACCAAGAAGCAGCCCTGGACAGGATGCCATCCATTGCAGGGCACACTCACATCTATGCCCACATTCACTCAGACTGGGACCATTTAGACAGGCCAATGAACCTAACATGCACATCTTTGGGACATGGGAGGAAACTGCAGTACCTGAAGAAAACCCACATAGGCATGGGAAGAACATGCAAACTCTACACAGACAGTGGCTCCAGCTAGGAATAGATATTTTTTCCTCATCAACACTATAAAGAAAAAGCACTGAACAAAACAACATTATTTGAGGACCTGCAACACTTCAAAAAGTCTAAAGATAAACAATGCAGAGAAGAAAAGATAAGTTGGAGATCATGGCTTCAAAAGAACCCTTTAAATAAAAAAAGATGAGAACACTCCATGGGGTCTAAATATATTTTATATATAAAATATTTATATTATATGAGCAAACTATTTATTGAATATTCAGTACACAACTGACACTGTGCTAATACACATAGCACATGGTTAGAAGCACAGGCTCTGAGCCAGAGTGGATCTGTTCAAATACTTCTCAACCTCTCAAAGCTGCATGATCCTACATGAGTCAGGGAACTTGGTTTCTTTACATAAAGTAGGTATAACAGGAGTAACTACCTCACAGAATTAAGGTAAGAATAAATGAATAATCTAGTGCTTGGCACAGAGCAAATGCCCTGTAAATGTTAGCTAAAATTACTACTGTCATCTCGTTTAATCCTTATGACTACCATGTAAGTACTCAGGAGACACAGACTTAAAGAGAGCAAGCCCATCACTAAACCTGGACTGTCTAACTCCAGACTCTGTACTCTTAGCCAATACTCTGTGTTGTAAGCATCATCCTGAGCTCTTTCCACTGCCCTATTTTTCCAGCCTTCACCTACTCCAGAAGGTATAGGGGAAAATCCTCCCAATGACTGAATTCACTCAGTTTCTCAAAAAGAGTGGCCAATACAAAAGACATGAAACAGTCTTTGGAGAAACAAAACAAAACAAAACAAAACTAACTGCTATAGTCTCAATGTTTGTATCCCACTCAAATTCATATGTTCAAACCCAATTCCCGTTGGGATGGCATGAGGAAGTGGGGCCTCTGGGAGGTGATTAGGTCAAGAGAGTGGAGTCCACATGAATGAGATTAGTACCCTTATAAAAGAGACCCTAGAGAGCTCCTTTCTCCTTCTTCCATGTGAGGAGACAGCAAGAAGGTGCCATCTAGGAATCAGTAAGTGGGCTCCAAGCAGAAACTGAATCTTCTGGTACCTTGATCTTGGACTTTCAAGCCTCCAGAACTGTGAGAAGTAAGTTTCTATAGTTTATAAACCACCCAGTCTATGCCAGTCTGTTATAAGCAGCCCAAATTGACTAAAACGCTAATTGATACAAATATCAACTTGCCTCTCTTATTTCTTCAAATAGTTTGATGGCATGTTCATACTCAGGAGGGTCAGCATTTAGTTCTGATTCCAAGACATCCCAGAAGGCCTGGTGAACAATGTGCTTCACTCGACCAGCCAAACTATAGTAATGAAATGAAATGTTTTTTAAAATAAGCATAATTTGTCCTGATTATCAGAGAAATATGCTCATTGTAGAGATCTTAGAAAAGAAAGAAAAAACAGAGAATAGTAATTGCCCTTAATCCATTAATCTTTTGAATATTTCTCTTATTCAATTCATTGTTTTAACATAGTTAAGAGTGCCCAGCATATACAATATTATATACTTTTTTCATTTAATATTCTGTCCCAACTGTTTCCCCTAGACTTTTAAAATGCTTCCTTACTATGGTTTTCAATAATTTCATAAAATTCTCTCCTAAAGTGATACCATAATTTATGTACTCTTCTACACAGATCATTAGATTCGGTCTAGATTTTTGGGATGAGATGGAAAAGTTGCTCTTTCCTTAACAGCTGAAGTTTCATGGCACAGAATGGAATAGTTTGGCCCCAAGGAGATATGTATTTGAATGCCTGCCAAATTCAGCTTAGATGGCCTATTTAAAGTTAGCCAGACCAAATTGCTGAAATAGGATCCTTCCTAAGAAGAGCTCACAATAGAATAGGTGGCCACCTTACTTCACCCATTATGTCAATGCCCTAAAATAGGTGCACATTAAAATACACATTGCTACTGAACTCCTACTCCATTTGCAACAGCTTTTAGAAAACCACATATTTCCCTGCACTGTAATTACTGATGAGTCTCTTTCTCCACAGAGCTATATGCTTCTCCCTAGCTGAGGCCATAACTCCTTCTTCTAGGTACCTGCCATTGTGCCTAGCACAGTGCCTGGCATATAGTGAGTGTTAAATGAACACATGATAAATGAATTAATAATTTGATAGTTAAGCATATCTAATTTTTCTTATTAAAATACAAATAGTTAAAGTATACAATAATGCTATGAGAGATGAAAATTAGCTTTTGAGGCGTGTAAGTTAAAATTGTGTCTATAACTGCAAATACTATAGCCTACTCAACAACTTTAAATATTAAAATTTAGTCTAGTTGCCTGAGGGGATTTATTCAATACAAATGCGATTTCCAAAGTTTGAGACTCTCCTGGGCATCTCCAGAGCAACGAGAAAGGCAAACATTGCTGGAATAGACTTGCACACTTGACTTTACAAGCCACACATACCTGGTTTGAATGGACCAACAAGGAATGAACTAAAACAATTTTATAGCTCCCTAAGCAACATCAGAGTTTCAATTTTCCTAAAGGCTGCAGTGTACTTTTTAGTTTTTTAATTTTCTGGAGAAGTGTAGGGGTTGGGAGGAGACACAATCAATCATTTATAAGCATTCCTAGTATCAGAAACCAGACTAATTTTACCAAGTTTCTTCCCCAAAGAAAATATGAGAGTTAGCCATATTTAAAAAAGGAAAAACTTGGCCATTGGGGAGGGTCATCTGAAAATCAACAGTTAATATTGTAATGTGCTACTTAAATTTTAAAACAAAGGTACTATGTCCTAACTCTGCACTTTGTTTCCCTTGCTCACATTTTCTAGCATGGCAGAAAATGAAGGGAAGAGGGATTAATATTTTTCCATAGTACCAAGAACTTACGTGCAAAGCACTTTTATGCCAATGAGCATGCATTTGTTAAGTGAAGAGTGTAGTTCCCATCTTATTCTTAGCGAATGTGAGGCTCAGATATGATCTCACCAAAGCCAGGATTCAAACCCCGGGGCCTGATCCTAAAACATGTTCACTATGGCCTGTACTTGCAACTACTGAATTTAAAGTACAGATATGCCCAAATTGTCTTTTGCTATACTGCATAAAAAAATACTAATTTTAACTTTAAAAATTCATTTGTATTAGTCAGTCAATTAAATGTTTATTGAACATTCGATATGTATGAGGCCTTGTTTTAGGAACTGCGGATATTTAGTGAAAAGAAAGTCTCCGATGTCAAAAAGGGACAGAAAGATAAAAAACATATTAAAAATTAGTATGACAATTTCAGATTTATGAGGAGGACAAAGTAAGACAATGTGGCAGACAGTAATGGAGAGAGTGCTGATTTCACTGGGTGGTTGAAGAAAACTTCTCTAAAGCAGTGACCTTTGAGTTCAGACTCAAATGGGGAGAAGAAAGAGCCATGTGAAGATCTAGGAAAAGAACATTCAAAAACAAGTAGTAACAAAGTCTCTGATCAAGCCTGGTGTACTCTGAGACCAGGAAGGAAGCCGGTAAGGCTGAAGCATAGCATGAGGGCGGGAAAGTGCTCACAGAGTTCGGGAAGCAGGGCCTCCAGGCCATAATGGAGTCTGGATTTTTATTTTACGTGTACTAGAAACCATTGGAGAGTTTTTGGCAAGGAAATATTCTAATCTGGTTTATCCTTTAGAAAGATTATTATAGTTACTGTATGGATATGGAAATAGACTGTGGTGAGCTAAGAATAGAGAAGGGCAACCAGTTAGGACTGAAAGAGTCCAGGCCAGAGATGATGGTGGCCTAGCAGAGGGGTATAGCAGTAGAGCTGGTCTAACAGATCATAGCAAAACACAATTACCAAAGAAGACTAAATAGATACACCTACTTTAGACAGTAATCTTAAAAATTATTATTATATAAACAATATCCCCAGGAAGATTATGATCCACATTGTAAAGAAGGAAAATTATGTTTATTTATTTTCCTGTTTTAAAAACGAAAGTTCTAAATGGGATCAAATATTCTAAGTTGTCTTAATTGATAGAGAGAATGCCTCAGGATTTATCAGTGGCACTGTGAGGTTGAAATTCAATCCATGAGCCAACTTTGCTTCTAAAGATGCTTTATCTGTAATGATAGTCTCAAGCCTTTTCTCCTCTTTGTCCCAGCAAATGTGTAAGCCACTGACAGCAGAGAGGCTGAGGTAAGGATGTAAGGGTGTGGCTCCAACTAGAGGTCACTGTGGGTGAGGTAACCCAGGAAGTGCCCCTTGCAGCTAAGATTCCTACCTCCACATATTTCTGGAGTGCCTATTCTTAGCACTTTGTCAGTTCAGGTGCATTTCTTTATCCTTCCCAACCAGAATATAGATTTAATAAATCAATCTGCAAATATTTCTTCAGCCTGTACTGTATGTCAGGCACTATGCTAGGCAATAGGGAGAGAGCAACAAACAGTATAGACATAGTTCCTCCATTAATAGTGCTTTTGGTAAAGTGGGTAAGATGGACACTGAACATAAAATTATAAGATCTCTTAACAGAGGGGAGGTAGCAGGAGCTATAGGAATCCTTAGCAAAGGGATTAACTGTATGGAATATCAGGAAAAGCTTCCCTCAGGAAGTGATATATAAACTGAGTTCTGAAGATTATGGGTAACGTGGACTCTAGAGGAATGTTTTTTAAAACAAGTATAAGACCTTGTTAAAGAACTAAATAACACAGACATACAGAATCTTCAGCACAGTTTTACATATAACAAATGCCTTCAGGTTACCTGTTGTCTGGGAGGGCATCTTGTTTCAACTGGAAGTTCTCATTTACAGCAATTTCATGAGCAAGAGTCATGTTTGATAAGTTCCTTGCTGCAGCCATCACTTCATCAAAGGTTACAACCCTGGGAGGGCTTGTTGCTGAAATAAAAACAAAAGCCAGTTAATGTTGTAGAAGAGAAGTTGCCATCCAATGAAGCCTACTGATACAGACAAGGCTTAATTTATTACACTGGATGTTACAGGGTTTTAAAAGGAGAATATATACTAAAATAGGTGGATTCTCTACCTTAATAAAGTCTTCAAAAATTTAAAAACTCCTTCAACACCTTCAGTTACCATATTTGATAATAAACTCTCAAATATTTCTGGGACAATCTTATTATTGTAGGCCTATTAGATAGACTTTATTTTTAGTGCCTATTGATACCTACATCACATGTATTATATAAGAAATAGATACAACTATTTTTTATTCTGTAATTCAGAAGTCTCACTAACTTAAGTAGACTCAATATGAAATAACTGATTTTTAAAACCATAATTTCTAAATGTATAGGCAGTATAATGTAATGTTTAAGTTCAATTCTAAATTTTGCCAATTGATAGTTCTCATTTGATTTCATTGAGGCATCACTTACCTCCTCACACGGTTAGCCTGAGGTGATTAAATGAGATAATTTAAGTAAAGAAGACTGTAGTAAGAACTCAAGAAATTTACATAATTAAAGTAAAATATAATAAATCTGAGAAACTGGATAATCTACTTCTCAGTAGGAAGTAGTACAAGAATTTGAGTAATTTCTAAAGATTATACTAAGAAACTATTATAATAAATCATGTTGTTTTAAAATCACTGTTGGAAATCTTAGCTTCTGTTAATTAAAAATCATGACCTCAAATGACAGCACTGACAGGCAATACTTTGCTACCTAATTTTTTTTTTTTTAAAGAAGAAAGAGTTGGGGGGAGGAGGACGAGAAGAGGAAAAAGAAAGATGATACACAGAATTAGTGAAACCCTTCTTCAGGGTGCCTAGGGTGCATCAACCCCTATAAAGTACGAATGATAAAAGGCACAGAAATCTGAGGCTGCTATTCTTTTGCCAACTCTGCCTGAAAATTCTCCTTAAAAATGCCTATATTCTTTGGTCCAATAATCCAATGATAGCCAAAGGAATTTCTGGAAAGGCTTTATGCACTAAAATGTTCACAAAGCACTATTTGTAATAGAAAAAAGGGAAAGAAAGAAAGGAAGGAAGGAAGGAAGGAAGGAAGGAAGGAAGGAAGGAAGGAAGGAAGGAAAGAAGAAAGGAAGAAAGAGAAAGAAAGAAAGGAAGAAAGAGAAAGAAAGAAAGGAAGACAGAAAGACTAAATGTCCAATGATAAGTCAATGGCTAAGTAAATTTATGGTTAAGTAAATTTAAATATATTCACTTCATGAAGCAGTAGTCATAAAAACAATGTTTCAAAAATATAGACTCATGAGTAAATGTTTTAGTTATAATACTAAGTGAAAAGAGTCCACACATATATACACACACATATGTCTGTGTGAAGGATAAAGATATGGCAATGCACTGCCAGCTGTCGTCTTTGGGTGATATTATAGGCAATCTTTTCTTTTCTCTATATTTATGTATTTTCCAAGGTTTTTAAAATGAGAATGTATAAATTTGAAATAAATACAAATGAACAATTATTTTAGAAGTGGACACTTAATCATAATTAAACATTAGTTGCTTTTTCTTCCATTTGCTTTGTCAGTTAAAGGTGTTATACTTCCTAAACAAAATGCCAATTAAAAAACTAGGGAAAAAAAAGGCAAACACACCTGCTTTACACATCTCTACTTTCCACATATAAAAAAGGAAAAAAATACCTCCCTTTGCTGTGGCCTCTCTTTTCACTCTTCCTCACACCCTTGGTGTAGTAATTCTCTGGGGTACCTTTCTGGGGTAAATTGCACAACAATTTTGAAATCAGCAAGAAACGCCATAGATTATTTCACTTCCTTCCTGACCCTTCAATGAAGGCAATTTTCCTTCAATGTAAATCAGAAATAATAAAAAAAGACCAATTTTAATTTATCCTTGACGGTGGTCCAAGAAATAATTGCAAGGAGTGGCTTTTTGCCATTTGGAAGAAATGACAGATAGAGTTGAAGTCCTCATTTATGGTCAAACAAAAGCAGATCAGAGATAGTGATTAAAATAAAAATTGGCAGGTTGTAAACTTTAGCAGCTATTTATTTCTGAGAATTTGTCCAAGAAAGCTGTAATGCCTCTGCAGTGCTATTCTGGTACATCTAAAAAGGAGGGGAAGTCTGTTGCTCTTAGCCATTTCTGAGTTTTCAAATCCAACACACAACTCTAGAAGTACCCCCACCACCCCAGCCCCTGCTCCCCTGTCGGCTCACAAGCAGGAGAGCTGGATTTGCTGGAGGAGTTGCTTGTGAAGCTCTGCCTGGAACACTCATAGTCACTGAGTGAAGCCATGCTTTCGGAAAACCGTGAAGAGTCTGAATCGCTTGTCTGGTCCTCTCCCACACACTGCTTCTCACCATTGAAGGGCATTTTGTGTCACTTAAGTACGGATAAAGAGACAGCACCTGCACAGACAAAGAGACCTTATGTCAACATTCTGTGGTACTTCCACTGGCAGTGCCAATGCTTCTTCCAGTGTAGACAGTTGTACCCACAAATGTCACAATGTTGGAAAGCCCCTCAGAAGATGACCTTGTCTTTCCCCCACCACTAGGCCATCAAGACGGCCTTCCAGAAAAGGGATTCCACAGCCATAGGTATGCATTTACTCAGGACGTAACCACTGTAAACGTGGAGCAGCTCTAAGTAATGACAGATCCTTAAAAAACAAAATGAACCAAACAAACGCCACACCACAGAACACATTCTCCCCTTTTTTCTAAAACATAAGAAGGTATGAGTGTGGGACTCTGGAGTCAGACTGCTCATTCTATCTTTTGCCATGTGACCTTGTGGAGGTCACTTAACCACCTACTTCACAAGTGAAACTGGACTAAAAAACTAATCTAATAGGGTTGCCTGAAGATTGAATAGGATTAATCTTTCTTTCACTCTTTTTTTTTTGTTTTGAGACAGAGTCTGGGTCTGCTGCCTGGGCTAATGTGCAGTGGTGTCATCATAGCTCACTGCAACCTCAAACTCTTCAAGCAATCCTCTTGGTTCAGCCTCCAGAGTAGGTGGGACTATAGGCACCCAGCCAGAGTTAATGGCTCTCCTCTTTGCACATCTGGAGCATATCTCCTGCAGCTCCACAAGAGCACTTAGTCTCTTGTACATTTTATTCCCATGGCCACTTCTGAATTTCCTTAATAAGGCAGAGATTGTGTCTTGTCCACTACCAGTGCCAAATATATGACAAGTATTCATTCAGTGTCAGCTAAATCAGAATAACTGAATCCCATTCGGTACAGCTTCAACCAGAACACTTGCAAGCTGATATCACTACATGTTTACAGGCCTGGGACTGTCAAAGTTCAAGCCCCAGGGCAGAGAATCTACTGCCTAAGCCTGTATTATTTGATATAAAACTCAAAATTCCCAGGTCTTTATACTTTTATTTGAACACCTTAAAGTTTGTTTCCCTCTATTATTTATTTTTAGTCAATCTCTTGTAATGTAACAACTGTGCTTAGTATGCCCTGGTCTTAATTTTTCTCTACTATAGCTGCTTCAAACAAGCTTTGGCTGATTTTCCAAGTAAAAGTGAATAAAAGCTTTCAGCCATGGAAATTTATGAACTAGCTTAATAGTTATAACTATCCATTTCATTTTTCTACTCCTGCTGGACAGCATGCTTGGTAGATTTCTTAATTGTGTTTAACAAGGCAGAAAAGTATAAGATTTAAAAAATAAAAAGCTCTGAGCTAGGAGTTGAAATCCAGGGTTTGGGGCCTAGCTCCATCACTATATTGTTATGTGACTTTATGCACATGATATCTGCTCTCTTCACCTCATGTTTCTGAGAGGGTTGGACCAGTTATAAGGTTTCTTTTGGTTAGGAATTGCTAAGATGCTCAAACCCAGAGTTCCATGAAGCATCACTACAAGTTCTGAGAAACCAAATGGCAGGTGTGCTTAATAATGTACAACTACACTTTCTGGCAACAATTCACTGGAGGTAGAAGTCCTAGCCCAGTGGCCGCAACAGAAAATTTAAAAGCTTCAAAATGTCTAGAAACTCCTATTTAGTTGGTAGAAGCCTCCACATTACAACCATAGTGTATCCAAGCAGAAGCCTATCTTTAGAGTAAAAATGCCCATTATTACTTTATTAAGAAATTGCCTGTTTCCTCATATAGACATCCTAATAATACCTAGTTAGTGTGAGATTTCATTTAGACAATACACGGAAAGTGCTTGGAACAGTCACTGACAGAGTAAAAATATACAGATGTTTGCAACTATTTTGTTTGTTAATGTCATCGCCTCAAGAATTAAAAAACTCTAGAGGGAAGAACAGTTCTATGTCAGGATGATGAAAGTATGTTCCTCTACAGATAGACATTGCTAGTAGTTAACCTAGGACAGAACTCTAGCACTTGTTTGAAATTTAAAAGCCAAAAGCAAATGGCAGTGTGAATGGTCTTCTCCAAGTTCCTTCACACCTGCGCTTACCTTTCTTGGTCTCAAGTTTCCTAATAAGTCATCTGAGGACAAAGGTACTTGATTCAGAAAACACTGAGGGTAATCAGACTGCTTTTAAAACTATTTTGGATTTTCTCCTGGACTGGAAATAATGAAACCGGGCTGTTTCTTTAAGAAGGGCAATTCTTCTTATACAGATAAACTTAGATCTATCTAACCTTCACCACTGCAATTCACAAGTAAATCAAAGTTTTCAGGGATACCGTATCTCATCCTACCTGGAGGATTTAATCACCGGTCAAAGGTGAAGTAAAAGGTAAAGACAGAAGATAACTCCAAGTAAAGCCTCTAACACTATAGAGGGTCATTATTCAAAGAAAATAAAGTATTGTCGTATTCACATTTTTTATTGTATTGTTCCATCATTTTACGATAATAAATACAATATTATGTCATTCCTTCTGAGGCCAATTCCTGGAATGCAGCAGGTACTTAAATATTTATTGTTGAATAAATGAATGGATGAATGAATGTCAGTATGACAACTGACATTTAAGAGAGGAAGGAATGGTACAGGGACCTAAAGGGGCTAGTTCTATGACTCACCATAGATAGAGAGGAGTTTGGTTTTTAATTTGCTTGTGATTCCTCAGCTTGTGTCCAATTTTACTTTCTTACTTCCTTTCTACCTGCAAATGGTCCTATACTGATTCAGGATTGCAAACGTACACCAGTGATAATACACGTGTCACTGAAGCAGTAAGAACATGCAGGCAGACTGGGTTCTTGATCCTCACTCTTGATATTTACTGACTGGAGACAGAGAACTTACTTACCATTTGTAAAATGGGGATAATAACAGTATTTACCTTGTAGAACCGTTGTGAAGCTTAGCTAAAATAGTCTTCTATTTCAGTACTGAAACATCAAGTACTTAAGCTTCTAGTAAGTGTCTAACAGATGTCAACTATTATTCTCATTAAAAGAAGTTATGAATTTCAAAAATGTCAATGTCATAAGAAATAAAGAAAGACTGAGGATATGCTCCGGATGAAAACGCACTTGATAACTGAGTGCAATAGGTTATTCTAGACTGGATCCTGTACTGGAAGAAAAAAATGCTATAAAGGACATTATTAGTCAATTGATAGCATTGTTACAATACTTACATCCACTGTCTGTATTCCAATGTTAAATATACTGAAGTTGAAACACACCATGGTTATGTATTCAGGAATAAAAGGCCATGATGTATGCAACTTTCTCTCAAATGAAAGACAAAGACAGAAAACAATAAAGCACATGGAACAAAATGTTAATAGGTAAATCTGAGTAAAAGGTAGACCACAGGGTATTCTTTGTACTACTCTTGCAAATTTTTTTCTAAGTTTGAAAGTACTTCCAAATAAAAGTTTGAAAAAGATGGAGTGCTGCACTGAAACTTCAAGATTCTAATTCAGAATAGTCCAGTGTCTTGCAGTTTTTAAATTTCGATTCTTCCCACTGCTGTGACAGTTTGAATATTGTTCTATAATAAAAGCTCTTCTAAACAATCTAACTTTTCCCAGCGTCCTTCAACAGTGCCTAAAGAATAAAACAGGCAATAGGACAGAGCCCTCCCTCCAGAAAAGGCAAAATAAATAATCCCTTTTAAGAGTTCACCCCCAGGTGGTTTCCCTTTTCCTAAGCAGTCTCAATGGCCATGGTTTACAGCCCTCTGTGATCTGACCTCTGCCTACCTCATTCTGTACTACTTTCCCCCAATCCTTCATAATCCAGACACAACAGCCTTCTTTGGGTTCCTCCAACATGCCAAACTTCCTACTTTGGAGCACTCGCACCTGATATTCTTTCCCCTTGGAATGTTCTTTTTCCTGATCTCCATGTGGTTGGCCCATTGCTGTCATTCAGATTTGAAACCGAATGTCACAATTTCAAGGTGATCTTCCCTGATACCCCCACTCACAGCATCTAAATGAGCTATATAGAGCTTAGAACACTGCCTGGGGTAGAGTGGGAGCTCAATGACTATCACTGCATGAACAAATTATGCCACACTCCTATTATTCATAAGATAACCTGGGTTTTCCTTCTCTTATGCTTCCCTCACATTGCTCATATTCTCACTGTGCAGTCACTTAAAGTACTACAGTTGTTGTTTGCATAGCTGTCTCCCCACTAGATTTTAAGCTGTTTGTGGGAAGAAGCTAGGTCTCCCCTCTCCAATTCTCTGTGCCTACCTCAACACATTTCCGAGGTAACAATAATTCAAACTAGCAAAGATTCACAATTCCAGGAGCCTAAAGAAACTATTACATTGTGTCTTTCCACCCTCTTAATACTAACAAAAAATAACAATTAGAGCTAATAGTCACTGAGTGCTTATGATGACCTCAATAATATAAGTACTCAATAACTGTTTTTATGATAAGTGCTTTAAATATTTTATCTCCTTGAATCCTCATTACAACCTGTTAGCTAAGATATTCTTATTATTCCCATTTTAAAATGATACCCTGAGACTCAGAAAGGTTGCATTACTTGCCCAAGGGTTCACAGCAATGTAGAGGTGCAACTCAAATTGAGGCGGTAGATCCCTAAAGCCCATGCTCTCTACTGCTCTAGGATGGCTGGAGGAAATCTGGTGTGCTGCTCATTCTTTCCACTCCTATTCTGCCAGATCGATCTATCCATCACCATGTGGACGCTTTCACATATGGTAGCAAGCTGACTTTATCCTGGAATAGCTGCTTAAGTGCTATTTCATGAAGAACATCACTGAAAGAGTCACCCAAAATGACTTTTAATCACTCCACTAGAGTAAATGAAAATCCTCTAGCATGGAGCCATTCTTTAATCACTGTAAAATCCCTAGTTAAAACTCAAATACTATCAAAAGGGTTAACTGCTTATAGCTAGTATGAGTCATAAACATTTTGGAATGAATTATTCAGATTACCTAGCAGGGCCTTGAGGAACAGAACCCATCCAGTTAAGGTTAGCTAATTGGAAAAGAGAAATTTCAAGAAATACCTAGGGGGTACCACCCTTCAAGACCATATCAAGGTCAGGTGCAAGGACAAGCATTCACATATGTATAGTAAAGGGCAGGAAGTCAGAGGAGCTCTAAAGAAAAAAATTGCAGACAGTGTAGAAAATCTCCATCTTCTGCAAACTGCTGCTTTAGAACCAGTCCCAAATAGCAGTGCTAAAAAGTCATTCATCCACAGCAAAACAAAAACCATATAGCAGAGAGATAGATGCCTGCACTATTCAGCTGGACAATACTGGTCTTCATCAAGTTAGACCCAACAAAGAGCTGGATAAAAGTCAACAAGCCAGTCACTGTCTACAAAGCAGATGTTCACTCTACACATGCTATTACAGCATCAGGGAGAAGGATTTCTAGGCACTTTTCACACTTGAAAGCACTCTCCTCCCACCCCTGCTAGTCTGTTTTAGCACCTGTGCTTCCCCCTCTGCAGCCCTCAACCCCTCACAAAATGGCAATGAAGCTGCTTCCACCCAAGACTGGGTATCTTCAGCCCTGGGCCTCTTCAAGTGAGGCAACCTCCACCGGCTACCAGGGTGATGTATGAAATTCCTAGAGACGAGAGAAAAAAGCTGTGGGCAGACAGGGAGCTCCCTAAAGTGGGAACCACCCAGCTAAACTCATTATCCACTGGCAGATAGGAAGGGCAAGGTCTCTGGCCTGGAGACCATGGGCTGCTGAGAGGCCTACTGGGGAAAAGGACAACTCGTCCAGTTTTTTTAACGTTAAGGTAGCAGGACACACATCTAAGATTTCCCAGACTTCAGTCATTTGAGTACCACTCTTCACGATTGTTTCTGTCCCTACCTATAATTTAGGAAGCACTTTTCTTTGACAAGATTTTGGCATTTTAATACGTTTAGTCTGAAAGGAAACTCTGTCATTGTGAAATCGCTCATTTAATGAAACAGATTTTCCTAAAACTAACAAAAACACGTAACTACGTTCATCCACGTGCCGCCTCGGCTCATCGCTGTCACCCCCCAGTGGCGCCACCCACGGTAGCAGCTTTGGAAAGCACAAGCCATCCCTGAGAGGACAGGGTTCGAGCCCAGGCCCGACGAGCCTTTCTCCCCCTCTTCCACCTAACGGAGGGTGCTGCCGAGGGGACTCCCCGGGATCTGCACGCTCCAGCCCGCGTCCTGCGGCAGCCCCGCCCCTCCCGGAGGCCGCGTTTCCTGTCAAAACAAACCCTTGAGGGAGGGGACGGCGCAGGCAGAGACAAGCGCCAAGGAAACCCCGCAACAAACCCAAAACACACACTGCGAGCCCCGCCCGGCCCCCACGCCGGCTCAGTCCTCACTGCGGCCGGGCCGGGGGCCGCGGGGGAGGCGGTGACCCCACCTGGAGCCCTAACATAGGGAAGCCGCTGGCACCAGCCCAGCAGGGTGTAAACAGCGGCGAAGCGCCCCGACCACGCCACCTCCCGGGCCCGAAGCCCGTGTCCGCCGACACCCGCGGCCACCGGGCGCCCGCGCCCCGCTTCCACGCGGGACGGCGGTTCGAGGTCGAACAAGGGGACGGGGACCAGGGGGGTGGCCGGGAGCAAGGAACCGGGCTGGACGGCCCCTGGCCCCGTAGTCCCAGGACAGAGTTCCGAGAGGCGGGGGAGGCCCTCGGGCTGCCGGGGGGAGAGGTGTTCCCTCCGCCGGCCCCGGCCTGTCACCTCAGAGCCGGCGACCCCTCCCCCGGGATGGATACGCACCGGGTCCTACAAGCAGACAAGAGGACGAAGGCGACTGGGTGACCCCGGGTCAAGGGTCTCTAGGTGTCCCCTCACCGAGCACAGCGCAACCAACTCGGAAACTCACCAGCCCGGCGTCCCCCCCCCCCCGCGGTATTTAAAGGGCCCTGAGGGAGTCTAGGGAGGCAGCCGCCGCGCGGCCGTCACAAAACCGGCGAGCGAGGGGATGGCAGAGCGGCGGAGCCAGAGAATCCAGGACATTTCAGCCTCCGATAGCCGAGTTCTCACTGATTCGACCTACTTGAGACAAAATTTTCCTCATGTTCGGATCAGAGAGGCCTAGGAAAGCTTGGACTGGAGAGTGTCTGGGAGGCGAAGGGGAACGGTCCCCCCCGCGCGCTGCGAGTGGTGCGGCCCGGGACTGCTAGGGGCGGGGAGAGAAGTGTTTACGGAACTGGGGCAGCCGCGCCGCCCCGAGCGCCAGGCGTTGGGGGCGGGGCCTGTCGGGGCGCTGGGGGCGGGACCGAGCGGGGCGCCGGGGGCGGGGCCGAGCCTCCCGCTGAGCTAGTGGAGCGCTGGATGGATAGCCTGGGTTCCCGGGGTCCACCAGCGTGGACGATGTCCCAAGCTCCCGGCCGCCCCTGGAACATTCAGTGCCGGCACACCCCTTATCTAGACGGCGCAGTCCAGACTCGGTGCCCACTCACACCGTCGACACTTACAGAGACAGCCGGGCCAACAACGTTGCTAGTGGGCTTTCCCACGCACACCAGCGACTAACCGCGTCATCTTCGTTTGTGTCTACGCCTACACGTAAACACGGGTCCAGATTTGCACCTGGACCGGGCGATTAGCTCCTGAGAGTTACACCCACCTAGGCTCTCTGAAGACTTCCTGTGCATGCAAAAGATAAAGCGTCTTACTTCCTCTAGCGTTCTTGGCAGCACCTATCTCTGGGAGGGGTTTCAACATTGCTTAATGTAATGTAAATAACCAGTCCCAGGAAGCTCTGGGCGGTCAGGCCTTCTGTTCAGCTCTTGTGGGCGTGCTTCAGGGTGTACAGAAGCAAGTTTCCCCCAACCACGCACGTCAAAACCATGTCTTCTGCCAGGTGTAAATTGGTACCGTATTCCTTGGAAGACAGTTCCAAGCTGGAATGTTAAGTGAATTTTGTATAGACTGAAGTATTTCTGTTTAGTACTGAAATCATGTCTGGATTGTGGAGGCAAATTGGCCACCACCATTCCAGAAAAACAAAAAAAGCAGTATTTTAAAGAAGCATAGAAAGCCAGTTGTCCAGAGGTTACAACATGGACTTCTCTGGGGTTCAAACTCTCGCTCTGCCATTTAGTACCCACGAGATCTTGGCCAATGGAGAGAACAATGATAGCTATCTCATTGGGTTATTGTGAGGATGAAGTGAGGTGCGCTTAGCGGTGTACACAGTAAGCACTTAATAAGTGTTAGTTATTGAAACTATTCGGCAAACCATTCTAACCAAACTTAGCTGGTGATCTGTATAAATTGTATGTGTCACCTTTTGCCACTCTTTTCTCTCTTTTCCTGAGATGCACAACCTGATACTGATCAAGAGATTAAAGGGAAAATGCTGTCCCCGCCCAGGGTTCTCTCCTACAAACATGCTCTTGTTTATATCGTTTGTTGGAATAAGCAATCAGGATGACAGAAGCCTCCAATTTCAATTCTTGCCAAATAGCCACCACCACACAACTGCCATCACCACCCTAAGAACTCCACAATGGAAAAATTAGCCAAAAATATCCCCCAAACTGTGTGACGATGACACATCGCAGCATTACTTCCTTTGTTGGCTTTGTAGGAACTTGTTAAGTATTGTTTTGTGCTATGATATAACTTGGAACAGGTGAACGTGAGTCAGGGTAGTTGTCCATTCTACCTGGGTGACCAGCTGCTTGACCCTAGGCATGACACTTCTTTTAAAGCTCAAATACGTGACTCTCAAAGCCACAAGGAAGCAATTTTTGTCAAAGCAAGTTTCAGCATGTGCTGGGGTGAGAACCTTGAGGTGGAAGAGGTGGGGTAATATCAGAGACCCAAGCTGGGAGAACAGATCCTGGAAACACAATCTTCTATTATTTTGATGTTACATAACTTGCTGTCTGAAAATGGCTTGGTGAATTACCTGACCAACTGCCCTCAGCCTGGCTTGAGTATAAAAGCACTTTGGAAAAACAGTGCTGTAAAATATCAGGCAGTTCCCTTAAAAATCAGGCTTGTATCACATCTTTCTCAGAGAGCTCAAACAGTCATAGAATTAAATCCTGCCTTCTCAGGTTATGTTCATGACCTTCTGGGAAAAAAATGTCTGAGAAGGCCACATCTTAAGGAAGAAAAATAATTAGCATTTTGTTTGAAGAAGACTCATTATTACAACTAATTTTTCTAACTTACTACCTTTTGTGAATTTTTCTAACTTACCTTTTGTGAACTCATGGTAATACAGATTGTTTTCCCCCTATAAATTACATGATAGACCAAAGATGGTCTATCACCCTTGGCAAAAGACTAAGGGCAGATCAAAATTTTTGCTTGGCAGAGAATTATAAATACTCATTTTCTTTTTACACATCTGAAATTTTAGTTTTGAATTACAACAAATCCTTGGGAAAAAATCAGAAAGTCCAAAAGTCTAATCGTAATATGGATTACAATTATAATACACAAACTCTTAACCATTTAACAACTAAACAACAACAATAACAACAACAAAAACTGCATGTATCCCAGGTCTTATGAACCATTTAAGAAATTTGGAAGACTAATTTTGACTGGATATCATTTTGACCTTGTATTATCCCTTTAGAGCCTAACTCCTTGCAATAAGATGTGACTCATTGTGAGTAAAAAAAACAAAACAAAACAAAGAAATGAAATCTTACCTCTTTTCTCTCCCTTATCCCTCTTAAGGTTCTAGAGAAAGAGCCAAAAATCAATTTGGGGTTGAGGGGGTGGGCAATGCAATAGAAAGCAGAAGGAAGAACAAGAATTTGGCTAACAAACATACTAGAGAATTGGGCCAGGAATGTTAAAAAATTAACTGCATACCTTGTGCTCAATTTTATCTGTGAACCTAAAACCGCTCTAAAAAATAAAGCCTATTTTAAAAAAATTAACCACACCTTCTTGGCAAATTTTGTTGTTTTTCCTTTGATCTTGAAGATAAGGTAGATTTAGGTCATTGACCACTTCTATTAACTGATGCTTGATCAATTTTCCAAAGCACCAAAAACGACTTTCCCCTGACTCTACTGAACTGAATTAGTATAAAATTGGAGGTCATTTCTCATTCTAACTGCTTGTACTCTCACATTTAGACACTGCCCAGACCCTGACTCTGTCAGAGACTAAAAAAACAAACATTCACAGTGCCTCCCCTGACCCCTCCATGGGCGCTTTCCACTTACCTGGACACCACTGTTGTCCCTGAGAAGCAGAAAGGAGGGTGAGAAGCAGCAGTAAGGACAACCCCGGGCAGGAAGTGGGAGGGGCCAAGGAGAGCTGAAGCTCAAAGGAGCACCAATGGGAGGCCAAAGATGCAATGGCTCAGTCCCCTGACCAAGACAGTCATTCTCCTTAGCCTACCTCTGGACCAGTGAACCATCAATCATTTCCTAAATGCTTTCATGTATGAACATTTAAAAATCAAGTGAATACCCAATGGAGTGGGGAAGAGCTTCTAAAATAAGATGCAAAATCTAGAAGACATGAAGAAAAGATGAAGAAATGTGACTCTCAGCCGGGTGCGGTGGCTCACGCCTGTAATCCTAGCACTCTGGGAGGCCGAGGCGGGAGGATCGCTTAAGCTCAGGAGTTTGAGACCAGCCTGAGCAAGAGCGAGACCCCGTCTCTACTAAAAATAGAAAGAAATTAGCTGGACAACTAAAAATATATAGAAAATATTAGCCGGGCATGGTGGCGCATGCCTGTAGTCCCAGCCACTTGGGAGGCTGAGGCAGAAGGATCGCTTGAGCCCAGGAGTTTGAAGTTGCTCTGAGATATGCTGACGCCACAGCACTCTGATCCGGGCAAAAGAATGAGACTCTTACTCAGGAAAAAAAAAAAAAGAAATGTGACTCTTTAGATACAGTGTTCAACATAAAAATATGAGTTACAGAACAATGATCATGGGATGATAAGATTTATGCTGAGAGAGTTTACACTAAAGACAGTATGTATGTATTTTGTATATATGAAATACATAGAAATGGACTAAATGGACTCCTGTTTAGGAGGCAAGTTAGGAAATGTTCCTGATTTATTCTATATATATTCAAATGGCTTATTTCTTTTACAATGAGAATGTATTCATTTATATGTTAGTACTACAATTTCACACTGCCATGTAATGATACTACTGTTATCATTGTATGTCCTCCCAAATATACCTTAGTGGAGGTAGGCTGTTAATACTGCACAATAAATTACTTTCTATTCTCCTTTTTATTCTTTTTTGAGAAAGTCATGACAACAAATGGAGCTTTTCATATAAAGTATATAAAAGAATAGATTTACAAAGGCCTCTCACCATGGTATGTCAAAATTATCTATGCTGGGTGGGGCAATCCTCACTTTTCATGTTGTTCTCTTTAAGCCCTTCTCTTAGATAGCCGAAGTACATAGATTTTACTTTCATTTTAAACGTGTTTTTACCCTAATTTCTGACCTCTAAGGCCTTCGTTTTTTTTAATGAAGAATTGGACAAATGTCACTTCCCCAAGTGGTATGGGACTTAAATAATTATACTACCTTTCCAGGATGAAAAATTGAGAAACTTGAACATTCAGATGCCTGTACAGTAGCTTTTACCTGAGTTCCTGGGCTTTCTAGTGGAAAATATTATATTAATAGTAGGGCACTGAGGGTTTATGACTTACCAAAGGGATACTCAGCAGTGACTCATTCACTTGGCAGGTCAAGAATAGAAACCAGAGGAACTCATTTCAGCACTTCTTTACACACACACACGCACAGTGTCCCATGCAAAATATTACCTATTGATCTAATTATCTAATTTCTATAACAATATGTCAGCAAGCATATCAACACTGAACCAACTGCATGCCCAATGTATTCGTAATCACATTCCATTACTCTAGAAGGGTGCTTGGACCAGGTACTGGGTGGCAGCACCTTCCAGAAAGTAAGAAGAATGGAATGCTGCTAACTATACTAAAATATGAGGCTGTTTATGCTTCATATAATAAATATTTCTGGCCAATTCCCCAAGAGGGAACCCAGGCCATGACACTGTTTATGTTACACATTGTTTATGCTACTCATTGACCAGAAAGTCAGGATCCATTCAGGAAAACAAGAGTTCATTGCAGATAGGTCAATAGAGGGAATTTAATAGGGAGAACAAACTATATACAGATAGGAAGAGCTAAAAGTCCTACCATGGGATGACAAGACAACCCAGCTAACAAATTAGTGGGAAGCTGCTACCATTTCCACAGCTAAAGGAATAAAGAAGCAAAAGCAGAGCCTGGGAGTCAGGACTGCCCAGCAGGAACTGAGGCTGCAGAAGCAGGGAATGTTTGATGAGCAGGAGGTAGAACCATAGAAGAAACAAGCTCCTACTCAAGTGAGGGAGGGGAGGAGAAGGAGTGATGGGAGTTGAGGTTTCTTCCTTCTTCCCACCCTCTTATCTCCCTCCTGGGCACCTATTAGCTAAACCTGGCTTGGAGCCAGTTGGCAAGGCAGCCTGGGGGATGTAGTATCCAGGATCAGCCCCCTGAGACACAGAGCAGAGCAGGGGAAGGGAAGAGAAGGGATCTCTGAGCAAGCAGGAAAATAACCAGTAGACTGAGTTTCATTAAGGGCTAGTGTCTTAGTCCATTTGGGCTGCTATGACAAAATACCACAGGCTCAGTGGCTTATAATCAACAGAAATTTATTTCTCACAGTTCTGGAGTCTGGAAAGCCCCAAGTCAAAGTGCTGGGAGACTCAGTGTTTGGTGAGGGGCCTCTTCCTGATTCATAGATGGTGCTTTTTTGCTGTGTCTCCACATGGTGGAAGGGGTGATGGAGCTCTGTTGGGCTTCTTTTGTATGGGCACTAATCCTGTCCATAAGGGCTCCACCCACATTGTAATTTCATCACAATTAGGTTTCAACATATGAGTTTTGAGTGCACACAAACATTCAGATCGTTTACATTTTAAAAAGATATCTGATGGCATTTTATTAGGAGAACTACATTCTAGATTGATATTTGCTAATTGGGGCATTCAAGAAATATCCCAAGAAAATGTTAAGGGTTTGCAAAAATTCCTCATTCAACAATTATGCATTCATTAACTTAGCAACTATTGATTAAATACCTAGTATGGCCTATGCTGTTTGCCAGGTGCTGGAGATAAAATAAGTTAAATGAGATAGACACAGTTCCTTTTTGAAAAGCTACATTTTAGAAGGGCAGCCATTCTTACAATGCCTAACAAAAGCACTTATAAAGCACTCAACAAATACTTATTTTATAAATAGCTCTATAAATGCATAAAGAATATATTGGTTCTCAACCTCACACCCACCATTATACTAAACATTCTACTGATGAGAAAAAGGTGAAAATAAGGACTTTAAATTACTTTTTAATTTCTAGAAGAGGATGAAAGGACAAATTAAAAATAAAGTATTAGGGAGCTAGGTGTGGTGGTATGTGCTTGTTGTCCCAGCTACTCGAGAGGCTAAGGTTGCAGGATCCCTTGAGCCCAGGAGTTTCAGGCTATCGTGTGCTATAATTGCACCTGTGAAGAGCCACTGCACACCAGCATGGGCAACACAGCTAGACCTCTTATTAAAAAAAAAAAAATTTAGAATTGGAACATGATTCTGTACCTTTACATGATCAATTTAATTTAAATAAACCCTTATTGAGTGCTTATTAGGTGCTGATATCAGTAGATGCAAGAAAAATACCAATGAACAAGAAATCCTGACCATTGCCGTTATGGAACTCACACTCCAGGGAGAAGATAGACAAATAAATGGGCTATTTTACTATTGTGTGACAAATGCTTTGAGTGGCTAAGAGCACAGATATGGAGTCAAACAGGCAGATCTGGGTTATAATCTCTGCTCTATCACTTACCAGCTGAGTGATTTTGGGAAGGATAATTCCACTAAGCTTCGGTTTCATCTGTAAAATGGGCTAATAGCAACAATACCTTCCTTTTAGTATTAAGCACATATATGTACCTAATCATATGCCTGCCACAGTTGGTGCTCAATAAATATTAACTATTATTATTATTATTAACTAATAATAAAATAACATTATAATTTTTTAAGAACAATGACCCACAAACTTGGATAATTATCCAAACGTTACCCAAAAACTTGGAAATAGGTGAAAGGCATTACTGGATGTCCTCTCAGTACAGTGCTGTGCAGTGCAGTGTAGTAGCTGACTCATGCAAGGATTAGCTAATTCTCTAGGACTGTGAACCATGAGCTCTTGGTTCAGATATTTTACAACTTTGTAAAGGTAGATGGTTGATTTATTAAAAAACTGATAACAATGTAAATGATTCTTGTCCATTACCAATATAAGTAAAGTTATTTCTGTTCTATAGAAAAGATAACCCCAAAGCTTACTGGGTGTTTTCTTTAGACAGAGTCTCATTCTGTTGCCCAGGCTAGAGTGCCATGACATCAGCCTAGCTCACAGCAACCTCAGACTTCTGGGCTCAAGCAATCCTCCTGCCTCAGCCTCCCGAGTAGCTGGGACTACAGGCATGTACCACCATGCCCGGCTAATTTGTATATATATATATTTTTTTTTTTTTTTTTAGTTGTCCAGCTAATTTCTTTTTATTTTTTCAGTAGAGACGGGGTCTCGCTCTTGCTCAGGCTGGTCTTGAACTCCTGAGTTCAAATGATCCTCCCGCCTCAGTCTTCCAGAGTGCTAGGATTATAGGCATGAGCCACCACGCCCAGCCATAGCTTACTGTTTATCAGACTATAAGACATTAACCAATTTTGTATCTAACCCACTAATCTTATCCTAAGGTTTTTAAAAATGCTTTTCTTGATGGGAGTATATAAACCCCTATTCCTCAAATACTCCTTAAACCAGCTTTACCATTTTACTGGATACCCCTTTAACTGACAAAATGTTTTTTTTAACCTGTGTTTGTTCTATTTCATATGAGTCATATTTTGAACTTTTTGAAAATTATACCTTGATAAATAGAAGTCAATCCATGTTGTATGAGCATGTAATCCAGACCTGAGGATCAGGTTGGGCTTCCCGGAGAAAGTAGTGTCTAAGCAAAGATGTGGATAATAAGTTCTCCAGTGACCTCAATAGATTAGACTCAAGCCCATAGCTCTGGTATTTGGGTCAAATTCATTGCTGAAAAATAAGACTAATGTCAGCTTAACTGACTTGGAAGAAACTTGGCACTGCTTAGCCAAAAATCTGGATTAGTTTAAACTACTTGAGTAGTGCTTTTATAATTTTCAAAAATGGCAGTAAATGGCTCACTTTGGCAGCACAGGTACATGCAAGGTGTGAGAAGTCAATCTTGCCAAATGAGGTGAGGACTTCACCTCCATTTCTAGGTGTATGTAGATGGTCCTGAGCGATTTCTTCCAGAGTCCAGAACTGAAACGTAAGCTTGATGTAGACAGCGTTGCCATGAGTGGGTCTCAGCCCACAGGTGCACTTCGTCTAAATTTGAATGTGCAGACCTATTTCTCTTATTTGTAGCCCACTTCATTCATTTACGTGATTCACCTGGCTCTTTAAGCATTTGTGCTATCTCCGTGAAGAAGGGCCCTTGCATAATTTTCACCCATGAAATCTGCTAAGCATGACTAGATATAAAAATAGACTTTAGGCAAGCTTTTAAATGTGCATCATGCCTCACACATGTCCTGTAATGATTTGATTACATGAAAGTCACCCATTTTAGACTATGAGTTCCTTAGGTTCAAGGACTGTCTCCAACTCATAGATATAAGGGGTTTCTTTAATTGTCAAAGGACTGAACTCAGAGGTTCATCCTAAGTTGCCTGACTTGGAGCTAACAGTGGTTGCGGGGGTTCTTCCCCTTTAGACAGAGGGGTTGTGCCAAAATTCAACTTCTCACGAGTGCCTAAAGTCTCCAGATGCTGTACAGCTAGTGTTTGCCAATACCCGCCTCGACAGCTATGTCCTGTTCTCAGACTGCCTAATGGCTGAGACCATGAGGTCTCTTTTGGGCAAAGTCATTTTCATGATTTCTTCATAGAAGAGGTTAAAACAGTTATGGGGGTTCCTTTTCTGCAGCACAGCTGTAAAGCACATGCAGCCATGGTCCTTGCCCAAATGCACCTCTCAGCCCCACGTGAAAAGAACACCAGATACTGCATTAGAGCCTGCAGTGAGAGATGCTTGCTGCTGTTTGCCCCAAACCCCTTGTTAGGCAATAACCCTTTATCACCATTTTTGAATTAATCTATGTTCTTTCACACAGTGCCTGTGATATAGTAGGTTCTCGGTGCTGTATATATTAATTAATAAGAGCACATTACAGGAAAACTTCTAAATACTTACTGCTTGGGAGCACAGAAAGATAATTGAAAGAGAAATCACTGATTAGTAGGGAAACTAACTCTGACAAACTTTGACTATAAACTTCTTTCTCTCTCTTTCTTTCTTTCTGCTTTTCCTGAAAATCAGGAAGTATACAAGGTAATCAGAGGGATCGGAGAGTCCTTATGTCTGTTTAAACTGCAAAGGGAACTTTCTGTCTCTTTAAAGAAGACCAAAGCTATATGAGTTCTGACTGCAGATGTTCTTGAGAAAAGTCTAGATGGATATTTCGGAGCTAGGATAAACTGAAACAAACCCCGGGCAAACCAAACAAGATTAAGGATCACTTAGGACTACCCAGAACTTGGGAAGTATAATATTTGATGAAGCCATGTTTCCATTACAGTCATGTGATGCTCAACAACGGGGATACGTTCTGAGAAAGGTGTTACTAGGCGATTTTGTTGTGTGCGAACATGATGGAGTGTACTTACGCAAACCTAGGTAGCATAGTCTACTACACACCGAGGCTATATGGTATAGCCCATTGCTCCCAGGCTACAAACCTGTACAGCATGTTACTGTGCTGAATACCGTAGGTAACTGTAACACAAAGGTAAGTATTTCTCTATTTAAACATATCTAAACATAGAAAAAGCACAGTAAAAATATGATACAAAAGATAGATAACGGTACACCTATATAGGGCAGCTCCATTATAATCGACTACTGTCATATATGTGGTCCATCGTTGACTGAAACATCATGTGGCACGTGACTGTATTATTTTTCCAAAGACACATAACAATCTAAGCATTTCCTTTGAGAGACAGTAGCAGGGGAGGGAGAAATAGCATAAATGCAGTGGAAAGAGGGTGGATTTATTTTTTTAAAAACCTTCAATTTGAATTGCAGCTCTACTACCCAACAGCTGTATGATTTTAGGCAAGCTGCTTACCCTTTCAAAATCTAAATTATCCTATCCATAAAAATAGAATGATAAGGCCTAACTAATTGGAAATCTTATGAAAATAAAATGAAATGGATGTGTATAGAATATGTGCCAGATACTGACTCATCACATCCATTTCCTTTTCCTCGTGGACACTCAGCCTCCCTTACGGTTAGATATTGACATACTACTGGGTTTTGGCCAATGAAATGGGAGGGAAGTGATGGGTGGGTTGTCACCTACTTTCTTGGGGCCCCATGTAAAATTGGTACCAATACAACTGATACCATTGCTGTTTATTTACATGTCCTGTTACATCTGTTCCTCCCGCTGCACCCTGTGCAGGTAGGGACTGTGTCAGCCGTCTTCATGGCTATCTCTCCAGTGCCTGGTGTGGTTTCTGGCACCATATTTGATTCTTCATGAATAGTTTGTGAATGAATAAATGAATGGGCTGCTCCAAAGCTGAGTCTTAAGGGATGAGTCAGCTAGAAGAAGAAAGGGACTCAGAGTGTTCTAGGTAAGGGGCCATCATGACGAAAGGCAAAGAGGTGAGAAATAGCAGCGTGTGCCTGTGGGGAGAAAGCCAGACTTAGAGAGCAAGAGCAACGGCTACATTTCATGTTATTTAGTTGGTTTCTTTTTGTATAATTCTCACAGATTTATTTTCTCTTAATTTTATGGAAAATGGAAGGGAGGGCTGGGAAAGAAGACTAGCTTTTGGTCTAATATTCAGGTCCTGGAGCAGTGGTTTTGTACATAGTGGTAGATCTCAGATATTCCTGCCCACCATATTTCTGTTTTTGTGTTTTCCAGGATTTCCCAAGGAGGTGAGAGAGCTCCACGGAGATCGGTGCTTCATACCACTTCCCTGAATCATGGACTTCATGTCTTGCTCTCTTCCTCCTCCTTTCTCAGTGATAATAAAGCTTCAGGGAAATACCAAGCCATCCTCACAAAAACACTGGAGATCAACTTAGGAGAAGTCATCATGTTACGTCCCTACTCAAAAACCATCAGTGGCTCGTCATTACCCCCAAGTAAAATGCAAACTGCTAACATGGATTTCAAAGCCTTCATTGGTTTGGAAGCAACCAATTCTTTCTGCCTTATCTCTCAGCAAACTTTGCCCATTTACTATGGCTGTGGAACAAATTACCCCAAAACTTAGTGGCATAAAACAACCTTTCATTACGCTCTTAGATTCTTATGTGTCAGGAATTTGAACAAGACTCAGCAGGGGAGGCTTATCTCTGCCCCGCAAGGTCTGGGACCTCAGCTAGAAGACCTGAAGGTAGAGGGTAAGGATCACTAGAAAGTTCCATACTTGTGTGTCTGGTGGTTGATGCTGGGAAGACTCAAATAGCTGGAATTCCTGGGTCCTGTCTCTCTTTCTGCTGTGGACTCTCCATGTGGTCTCTCCAGTCTGGTGGGTTTGGGGTAACTGGAATTCGCACATGTGGGTTCCCAAACCACATGTCCTGAGAGAGAGAGCGAGGTGGAAGTTGTATCACCTTTTCTCATCTGGCTTCGGAAGTCACATGGTGTCATGTCCACCATGTTCCCTCACTTAGAAGCCTGTCACTAGGGCCAGCCCATATTCAAAGGAAAAGGAATTAGATCCTGCTTTTTGTGGAAAGAGTGTCAAAGAATTTGCAGACCTGTTGTACAACTATAGCGGCCCCCCCTTATCTGTGGTTGCATTTTCCAAGGTTTCAGTTACTTGCAGTCAACTTCGGTCTGAAAACATTACATGGAAAATTTCAGAAATAATTTATAAGTGTTAAATGGTGTGCCATTCTGAGCAGTGTAAGGAAATTCTGTGCCATCCCGCTCTGACCTGCCCAGGAGGTGAATCATCCCTTTGTCTGGCACATTCATGCTGTCTATGCCACCTGCACTCAGTAGCCACTCAGTCACCAGAGCGAATGTGGCTGTATCACAGTTCTTGTGTTTGAATAACCCCGATTTTAGTTAATGACAGCTCCAAAGAACAAGAATATTGATGCTGGCATATGTTATAATTGTTCCATTTTTTGATCAGTTATTGTTGTTAATTTCTTACTATGCCTAATTTATAAAGAGTCTTAGTTTCCATTTGGGTTCTCAAAGATGTCAGTTAAATGAATTTAAGCCTGCCTCCCCAAAATGCAGACAAAAACACACCCCATGCACATTTTGCTAATTTGCTACTCCTCTATTAACCAGGTAATATTTGGTTTGAGGCAGGTTGGAACAACTGGAAGAGATAATTTCCAAATACTGGAAGAGTGTAAAAGGCTCTTAAACCCTAAGATGCTATAGGTCAGAATCGATGGCCTTTGCCGTGGCTGCCTTCCAACCACTTTTCTGGAGAGGATTGATGCCGTTATTCCAAACAGACCCGTGAAGGCTCGCGGGTTGTAGCCTCACCCCTAGCCACCCTTTCTAGTCCTTCGCTGCCTTGATTTTCTCTTTTGCAAAAGCAGAAATTTCTGGGCCACAGCAAGCAGATTAACCAAGATCATTCTGTTCACAGTCAATATGAGTGCTAAAAAAAAAGCATCTCACTATTAAGCAGTTCATGATTTATAAACCAATGATGGCCCAATAATTTTCAGGGTTTCTTGGCAAGAATAGCTGGTAACACAGAGGGAACTCACAGTTCCTGAGGTGGCTCATAAAACACTATTTAGGCAATAATGTCTTTGAAATGCCAAATAATGGCAATAAAAAGATACAATGCTAGTAGTTAAACAAAACTGAAAAAAATTGAATATAGATTTTAGAAAAAACGTCTCCAGCATGCTGATGTTTGGGGGAGAAAGCTAATTTAAGAAAGGAAAAATGAGAATGTAGTTGGAGAATGTTGGCTTACTAAAGACTCTTTGACCCATGACTTTGGTGATGAATGTACCTGGTTTGTTTTTATATCTAACTCATGCTTTCTTTCTCAGATATACAAAAGTTGACTGGATATTAAAAGTTCTGGTCCACACAAGCTTGTGATTAGAAAATGAGGTCACACTTCCTTTTTGTACTCAAATTATGACATTAGCATGGGTGCCCACCAGCAGTATTGCTGCAAACGCGTCCTCTTTAAAGCATTCCCTGGTTATTTCTGAGCACTCGTACATGCCTCTGAGCTTACAGACACTGCCTGGCATCGGCCTTGTGTGTCCTCTCTTACACTGATTCCTGCATGCGCAGCTCTACTGCTCACAGAGATCCGTGGACACCTCTGCCACTGTGAGCCATAGGACAGCCAGGTTTCATTCCAGACCATTTCTGGGCGCTTCCAAAGCTTCTGAAACTTGTGCTGGCTCAGTGCAGAGGTGGGACGCAAGCCCCTCCCTGACCCTGTACACACTCCTGTTTGCTTATGCTTGGAGCCTCCTGAGGTCTTCCTTGATTAGTTCCAGCACAGCTTGGCCTCCTGGAGACGGCTCTGTCGGTACCCAGCCCAATAACTTTGGCAATAATCAGATTATTAATCAGGCATGACTTCTTAAAAAAGTGTGTGTGTGTGTGTGTGTATATATATATATTTTTTAAATCAAGGGACTGAAGAGATTAGATGGAAGCAATTCCTTCCCAAAGATATTATGAGACTTGGAGGAGCAGGGAAGAGGAAGAAGAGGCTTTGAAAGGGTGTGTGTCTGTGTGTGAATGTCCTCTCTTGGCCATGGAGTGAAGTAGAGCCAGTCAAGTTACCATTAATTCATTCAGAAAATATTAACTGAGCAGCTACTAAGTGCCAAGCACTGCTTGTATCTGGAGTGGACAAAATCATTAAGGTCCTTGTCCTCAAGGAGCTCACGTTTTAGTAGGAAAGGCAGGCAGCACAGAAATCAAGGAATGGATCCGAGTGATCATGTCACGTATGACAAGTGCTATAATGACAAATAAAGCAGGAAATAGACACAGGGGTGCGAGGGGCTATTTTAAGTAGCTTGGTCAGGTAAGGCCTCAGTGCTGAAGTTACATTTGAGCAGAAATCTAAACGAAGTGAGGGCATAAGCCTGCAGATGGCTGGGGAAAGAATGTTCTAAGTGGCAGGAATGGCAAGTGCGAAGGCCTGAGTGGGAGCACGCTGGCATCCTTGAGCGTGGCTGGAGCGCGGGGAGTCAGGGGGCGGCGTGGGAGGAGAGGCTGGAGCTAACCCAGGGCCAGATCGCACGGTGCCTGGAAGTGACGGGGTGTGATGGGGAGAAGCAACAGGATGTGACAGCTCTTCTACAAGAATCACCACGGCTGCAGTGAGGAGGCCAGTTGGGAGGCTGTGGCAGTAATTCAGGCTGGAGATGAGGGTGGTCGTGCGGGTGGCCTGGTCCCTGTGAACACGGCATGCCTATGGACGGCGGTTGGGGGTTGCTCCATTTGAATCCCATCCTGGGGGTGGCCTTTGAAGTGCAGCTTTCTGACTGCTATGCTTGACAGCGAGAAGATTACCTGGCGTGGAGATAATCGAATAGGACCCGAGGAAGAACACGGTGTCATCAAAGGCCCTCAGGAAATCCCCCAAATGGAAACTAAGACTCCGGCATCTCCTTGTAATTATCTTTCCTTGCCAACGGAACAGATGGCACTAGTGGATGACAAGCGTTGCTCTTAAGGAAGCCATGCCAAGGAAACTGTCTCAGCTTAGTCAGGGCGCTGTCAGCTTCAAGGAACAGAAATCCGATCCAAACTGGCTTAAACAGTGAGGAAATCATCTCACGGAACAGGAAGTCCAGTGGTAGTCTGCTTGCTTGCACATTTCGATATGCGTATGTTCTTAGACAGAAGCCCCTGACCTGCTCAACTTTTTCTTTTTTTCCCTAGCACTTGTCTTTGAGCATACAATGCAGTATACTTAACTTATCATATTTATTACACTGTATCGTCTTTCTTCTCCCTTTAGAATTAAGCCCCATGAGGGCAGGGATCATTGTTTCGTTCACATAGGTATCCTAGGTGCCCAGAAGAGTGCCTCACACATGGAAGGCATTCCATAAATGTTTGTTGAATGGATGAGTAAAAGAGAGAAATATCTTCTTTTGGATCCCAGATGAGGAAAAAGGAGGGTCACTATGATCCCATAATTTCTGCCCTGGGGAAGTAAGCAAAAAAGTCAGGAAACTCTTCATCTGTTGGAACAATTTCCTTGGACCCCCAAAAGGGCAAGACTGTGAACTGTAAACCAAACCCCACTGTTGTCTGCTCCCCGACCATTGAATGAGGAATGGCAGGTTGGAGATAGTTCAAATGACCTTTAGGCTTGCCCAAGTGCTGGATATTACTTGACAATGTATTGATAAAGATTAAAGAGTGTGTGGTCCCTTTACCTGGACTCAGCCTCTGGATTTTGAGTCTTGACCCACAGGGACTTTGGCAGGCCCTACACACATAGAAAAAAGAGGAAGCACACAGCACCATTCCCTTGAGGCTATGATGTGGTTAGTTCTTTCTACTTCAATATCTGCTTATTAAGCCTCAGTTTCCTGTGTTCCGGGCACTGTGGAAGATTCTGGGGAGATAACGATGACCAAGAGATAGTCCTACCCCTCAAGTTTAGTGAGGGGGGGTTTAGGGAGGGAGCCAGTTTAGTATAGAAGACAAACATATAAACAGATTATTATAAGCAAATATCATGGGTTTGGTATTAGATGTATATGCCAGGCATAGTAGGAAGAGTCATCAACCCCATATGAGGGAAAAGAAAGGACTGCAGGAAGGGACTTTTAAGAAGGATTCTGAAGTCTGAATAGGAGTTTGCCAGGCAACCATGAAATAGGAGTGGGCAGAGTGACACTCTAGAGAGAGAAAACAGCAGGTACAAAGATATGGATTTATGAAGCAGCACTGTGTGTTTAAAGAACTACAATTGGTGAAGTATTGTTGGAGTACAAAGTGACAGGAAGAGAGTTACTAAAATTGAGGCTGGATGGGTGGGCAAGGGTCAGAGTATTACTACCTTGTATGCTCTGCTAAGGGGTTTAGGGTTGTTTCAGGTTATGAGTTTTCATCGGGAGAGTGAGAGGATCAGATTTGTATTTAGAAAGATCACTCAGGCAGCCAGGGGCAAGACAGACTTGAGAAGGGCGAACTGGAAACTAGGAGACCCTTCAGAGAGAAACATACTACACCTAGGTAGTACCTCCCACCGCCCAGTGGGTGGAGCAAGTAGACCAGGACAGCTTGGTTGCCCGCGGCTAGGAAAGGAGGAAGGAACAGATAGCACCAGCAGCGGACTGTTTTCACGAGTAGGAAGCTTCTCAGTCAGCTGCTTATAACTCTGGAAAGAGTTGTAGTGATTTAAAGAATTCTCTAGCGCATACGGGAAGCCATCTAAATGTTCACAAACAGGAGTCTCCTTAATCATCACAAAGCATTCACATACTGAATTGCTAGGCAGTCAATGAGGTATATCTGTATGCATACACATGGAAAAAAGTCCAAGGGAAAAAAGCAATTTGTAGAATAGT
>CAUYRT010096619.1:0-13757 GCA_963574885.1 Lepilemur ruficaudatus
CCCACAAATGCTATTCATCTGCTTTTACTTTTCCATGCTGTGATCTCCTCCCAAGTACATGTGAAGAAGAAGTAAACATATTTTCTAAAAATCTTGGAACCTTTCCTGGTCTTGGAGGTGTGAGGACAGGGTTGGCAAAAAAGTGATTTTTGAATGAAAAGTCTATACTTAACATTTAAAATCCCTAGAGACAGCATTGATATAAACCAAATAGCCATTTGCAGTAAGGAAAATAGCCAGGTTGTATATGATTCTGATGATTGAATTTTTTTTTTAAAAAAAAAGCATGTAGCAGCTGAATATATATGTAATTCTAGTATATAATATATCTACAACACAAACCATAATGTAATCTCAACCAGTAATTGGAAAAAAAATAAACTGATAAAAGCTGTATTCTAGCATTAAGTACACTGTTACAGAAGTTCAGTCTATCAAAATAATGGATCTGTTGAATGCAAATTTAGGAATAAGGCAAAGCTTCTTACTATGCCATACAGTGGAGAAAAGTTGGCACACAGGCACAAAGCCTGCTTCGTGGGCTTGTATGTGGCAGAGAGAATAAGGAAGGACAGGAAATAGCCATGCATTTAGTTTACTGCCTATCAGAAGAGAGGTTTCTCTACTTCATACATCTTTTGAATCTTGCCTTTGAATTTTTTGACTGTAATTATTAGTTGCTTAAGGTTTATTTTGATATCATGCTGCTTAGCTGTGTTGTTAGTAGAACGTTTTGTGCGTATTTATCAATATTTCACCTGGCTTTGTAAGCAGGAAATAACGCTGAGCAACTAACATATAACGGGTATTTCCATTCCCACATCCTGACAGAAGAGTGCCTGCCCTTAAGTTGTGACAGTAACCTGCTCTGCATAATGCTCCTCTCTGATTACCTGTGTAGATAGTGAGAGCTTTGCATCCGTTATAAAAATTCCGTGAGAATATGTCTTTGTAATAAAGAAGGAGTTTATTCTTTGTGTGATTCAAAAATAATTCCGAGCCATCATCTATTTGTAGAAAAACGTTAATTTTCCCTTTGATGGTAAAGTGGGTTATGGTAGACGTGGAGAATGACAAATATCAATAGGTTGTAGCCCATATTACAGACTAAAATGCTTCCAAAACAATTTGAGTTCATAATCATACGAAAAGATATGGCAGAGGTTGAAAGTTATTTGTGTATAATAATCATTTATATTTTATGCAGAGCATCAGAATTAATATCTGCAAAGTGAAAAACCCCAGTGCACATTTATTACAGGTGGTGAAACACAGTGCATCAAGGGAAAGAAGAGTTAGGCATGAATTTGAATTCCTTCCTGCCACCTAAGTCCATGTGGCCTTGGGCGAGTTGCCTCGCCTGTCTCACGGTTATGTAAACTATTTACATAGCTCTGTGCATACAGTAACTGCTCAATAAGTGTTAGGTCTCATCATCAGAATTCATTTTCATACTTGAAATAATATGGTATTAAGACTGTGTGATGAACCAAGGCCAGACAAATTCCTAAACAATCCAGTTTGAGAATTTACTGAGCAGCAGGTCCTGCGGTACTGAGTTGGGCTCTGAGGAAGCAAAGGAGGAATGAACAAAGGATTTACCATGTGCAGGAGGAGACAGCCATGCAGAGACCCTAAGCTCCATCAGAACAATATGGTACCAGTGTCAAATACACTCCTGAGGAAGTCAAGAGAAGATGTCTATAATTGAGATGAACCGGTAGGATTTTGTTTACTGGGAGGTAGGAGTGGAATGAAGGAAGGACGGATTCCCGGATGGGGGAACCGCATGAGCAGCGGCATAAAGGGATTGGAGTGCGGGGTTTTGTGGGAGAAAGGAGATGGGCCAGAGGCTCTGCAGCCTAGGACGAGGGGGTGGAGAAAAGGGAGGATGTGTCTGGCATAGCTTGGAAGCAGGCCTTGGATTCTGAAAAGTTATGCTAGGAAGACATGTTTTATTTTATAGGCTGGATATTTTCAAACTTTCTTGAGGCTTATGAATGATGCCCAACATATTTTCATGTCACAAACATGTATGGAATCCTTACTCTGTGCCAGGCACTGTTCTAAATGCTAGGAAAAACTAGATATAAACGAGACAGACCCCCAGCCATCGTGGAGATTATTTTCTAGAGAAATGTAGGTGTGGGTGATTGCAGGCTGGCTACTTCTCTCCCTCCACTCAAAAAGGAATATCAGACGCAAGTCCGTACTCATCTGGTTATGATAGGAAGTGCCTACTGCATAAAAATGCAAAAATCTTGCACAAGCCGTTGCTTTACATTTACTTGCTAGCAGATTACTAGGGCACTCAAAACCGCACCAACTCTTCTGAGTGTCCGGACCGCAGCACTGACCACTGCTGCCCAGGCCTTTGAGGAGAGAAGCAGTGTGATCTGAGAAGGAACCAGAGGATGCTGACAACCAGGCTGGTCTTGCTCAGTTTCCTCTGGACACCATCGTCCCAGCAGTTCAGGGGCAACCTTTCCCTGAATGTCCCCTGAGGCCCTCTCCTGCTTCTCTGTGAGACCTCCTCGTCTACCATAAAAGCCAAAGACTCAGCTCTTTCCACGACACATCCACCCCCGGCCTTTTCCTCTCTCATCATATCCTACCTTTCTTCCCTTTATCTGCCGTTCTCATTTCTGTCATTGTGTTTGTCTAGACTAGGACTGTCTACAGTAATGGAGATGTCCAGTGTTGCACCGTTCACTGTGGTGGCCACGAGCCATGTGTGGCTGCTGAGCACTTGCCTTCTGGTTAGCATGGCTGAGGAACATAATTTAAGATTTTATTTAATTTTAATTAATTAGTCATGCATGGCCAGTTGTAATGTATCAGACAGGTCTAGATGTTCACCAAAAATGTCCAATTCGGTATTGTATTTCCTTGACACTAATATATCTGGAAAATTCTTACATTCAGTTTTTCTAGTTTTTAAAGTACCTGGAATTCTTTTGCAGCTAAACCACAATTTTTTTTTTTTTGTTAATTCTGGCCTAGTTGTCGGAGCAGGAAAGCGGCAGTGCTGTTTTCTCTTTGACTACACTTGACCTTAGAGTCGTCGCGGCAGCCAGGAGAGAGAGAGCTGCTGTGTTGGGGTAAAGCTCCACTCTGGCTTTTTATTTTAATCTACCTCTCGACATTCTCTAGCTGAGGAAAAAAGAGTTTTTCCTATTGTCATCTCCCTCTCTTCTCCAAATGGGCTGCAGAGGGTAAGAACTGCCAGGGGGACGAGGTAGCTCTGTTTAGACACCAGTGTACCCTAAATAGTGATGTGATTCACCCTCACCGGCTCCTGGCTGTTAATGGGCGTGGGGGTGAGGGGGAAGGAGTGGACCCACGTGACTTGACAGGCCACTCCGTGGATGGCGCCATTCACTCATAAGTGTGCACAAGAGAAGGAATATGTTTGCGGGGCAAGGGGGATAATGAGCTCCATTTTGCGCATATTGAGTTTGAGGTCCTTATGGTTAGAGGTGCCCTTGGGGGTGGCCTACATGTCTGCATATCTGGAGAAAGATCTGTCCTGGAGATGAGTGTGTGGGGGTCGTTGGCGTGTGCTAACTAAAGCCACAGGAGTGCATAGTCTGGCCCAGGGACAGTGTGTAGCATGAGAAGATGAAAGGGTGAGCAATGAAACATAGGCTGAGCACCAACCTTCATGTAATGGTTGGAGAAATAGGAACTTGAAGCCCGCTAGGAGGACAAAACCAAGAGAAGACAGTCACCAAAGACAATTCCAAGAACATTCAACAGTGTCACATGCTCTGGAAAGGTCAAGGTAATGTAAAGACTGAAAAGTATCCATTGTATCGAGCCCCACGACATAGAAATCAGAGCTCTCAGTGGGAACAGATAATGAGGATTTGAGGAATGGGTGGAAGGTGTGGAAACAAAGACAGCAAGTATAGACCGTTCTTAGAAAACGTTTTGGCTGTCAAGCAGAGGGAGCTGGAATAGCTACAGGCGCGGGGCGGTGAGAGGTGGGTGGCGGGTTTTGTTCTGACTGTAGGTTAGAATGGAATATGTTTCAGTGCTGATGGCGAGAGGAAAGGTCCATGGACAGTGGCTGACGATGCAGGAAGGGAGTGAGTAGCATTAAGGAGCTGGCCCTTGAGAGGGGAGGAGGGTTGGGGTCCAGGGAACAGGTGGCGGGAGAGACGTGGACCTTAGGCAAAGAGAGGGATGAGTTTAAGGTGGAAGGATGGGTGTGACCACGGGGAAGTTAATGGGTTTAGAAGATGGTGGTTGAGAGAGGTCCTGTCTGCGTGCTGGTTTTGCCAAAGTCAGTTTTGTGTATATCCCTGAAGTGACTTTTAGATTTGAATGGAGCTGAAACTAATGCAAACATCCTTATAAAATATGTCCCAGTCCAAGTGAGTCATCTCTTCTGAAGTTAGTAGAGGGCTTTAGGAAACCTGACTTGTCCGTGCCATCTACAGAAGGACTTTTTGGCAGAAGTTGGTTTTGAAGCTCTGAAACACAGAGCGGCTTTAGGTATTTCCCTTTGACTGAACTAAAAGCAGGAACCAAGCACAGTACTCGTGTTGGCTTTTCCTCTCTGCAGTGTGTATTGGAAACGCATTGTTTTAAGTTTTACAAATCTACGAAAACACGTCCTTGAATGTCCAAGGGGCAGAGCCCTGTGCAGCGAGCGAGGCTTCAGGTTGGATCAGCGCTGGGTGCAGAGGCCCTGTGATCCACGGTTGGCAGCACCTGCTTGTACGGAATGGGGGCTTTGTGTATGATGTGTGCCTGCCACGGTGTGCCGCTCTGATGCGATCTCTGCAGGTGCCAGAAAACACATGTGCTCCAGGCGTGGGGAATGTGTCAGGATCTGGGTGGCATCAGCTTCTGAGCAAATCTCGTTACGCAAAGTGAAAATATAACTAGACATTAAAATACTTAATGATTTCTTAAAGCAACATACCCTTTTATTAAATAAAAACAGGACGTATAAAAACCATATCAAGTTTTAAACATAGACATTTCATTCCATGAATATTTCTCCAATATGAAACTGAGCAGCTGTTTCTCCAGATGCCACATCAGGACTCTGAAGGGAATTGTTGTTAAATCCAATACCATAGTTAGCTAGATAGTGAAAGAAATACTACAAGATGTATCAGATCTGATCAGTGAGCCTCAGTGAACTAAAATTTAAACACACCGCATGGAATTGATATGAGAATTTGGATTACATTCTAAACAAGGGAAATGTAATTGCTATGCTTTGAGCCTACCACATTCTAATTTTTATTATTTAAAACCTATTAAGGATCCCTCACAAGAAGCCCTTTGTTTTTTCTACAATCAGTTGTCATTGTGGCAGCCAATTGTTTTGAGAGAGAAAGTACAACATTATTTATGAGGAAGGGCTGAGGCACATAATCCATATATTTAGCTGACCTTAATATTCCTGGGCCAGCACATTAAATATTTGTATAACTGCTTGAAAGATAGATCCAGAGGGTTGCAGGTAATTTTTATGCAGGAACCATCGGCCCCGTCCTGAAATGAAAACCTACTCGTCAACTAGTTTGTAACCTCTTGCCAGTCCGTCCCATAGAAGGTGAAATGAAGAGCAGAAGAAATTTATGGAAGGATTCCACTGGTCTAGAATGAGTTACCTGATAATGAGGTAAAAAAGTGGAATTAAAAAAAAACTCACAAAAAATTGGCAGTTTACCTTAAAGAAACTTATTAGAAAAAAACCTAGTTCATTCCCTTTGACAAATAACAAATAAATCTGTTGAGTATCCTTCCGTATCTAAAATACATATAAATAAAAATGTTCCTGTATGTTGCCAAGTTTTTTAAAAAGGCTTTAAAATACTCTAAAATACATACAAGAGTATATGATTTTAGCAAAAATATATATAGTCTTCACACATAGGAAAAATAGTAGAAAGTTAAATGGCAGTGTGTTAACAATTTTTATCCCTGATTGGTATGATTATAGGCATTTTTGGTATTTTCCCTATATTAGTGAATGTCAGCGCTAAAATCGTATTATTCCCATGATTACTGAAATGCAACCCACTGAACAACCCCCTGAGCATTGCACACACTTTGTAACCATCGTTCAGATGTTGTTAACCAAGGACTTGCTTTTGTTTCCCAAAGAACTGTTTTTTGCCTTTATATTGTATCATATTGATAGGGAATTCTTTAATCTCTGTGATGTGATCAGTTGCTTCTGTAACTCTTCACTATCCACGCCCCTTATCCTAAGATGCCAAAGACCACAGTGCTGGAGTCCTGGACAGTGACCACCTAGCCTGTAGCTGGCCCAGGCCATGTCCTCCCCGCTTCCCCAAAGGCTGGGACCAGCCAGGGCTGCCCTGCCCTCACTGCCAGCGCCTTGGCCGACACTCCTTATTATCGGCTGATGAAGCTCAGGGACTGTGCCAGCTTTGGGTGGCATTTGTTCCCTGTTTCTACACAACATTATCACAACTGATGAATTAATAGATGCATTACAATTACATCCATATTTTGTTAATGGAATGTACCTTCTTGGAGTAAGTAAATGAGGACATGTATTTTTTCTTTAGAGTATTTCAGGCCACTAATTAGATTAGCTATGTGAGTGCCTAGCAAAATATAACTTGGGTGTTATCCTTGGCAGATAAGATACCAGCTGTAGAACTTTTATTAGAAAATGTGGCAGAAAGGAAAGAAGGAACATGGGAGAAAAATAATCATTGATTTCGTGAAAGTAGCTGTGAAAAATAGCTGGTAAAAATAGATGTAACAAATCAGTGGTTCTTAATACTTCAAGATGTCTAAATGAATGAGTATATTAGAAGCATTTGGATGATGGGAAGGGCTTCTGAAAATTGCACCCATTCACGTTGACCCTATGTGCTTTGCCCCCAGCCTCCACCTGATGCCCCAGCCAGCTGAGTGAGCCACTCTTATTTATGGGAGGTGTGTTGGGGTAGACAAAAGATTGAGGATTGTGTCATTAACAGTGATACAAGAAGCTGGAGCATGTCATAGCATCCAGATGGAAGATCTGCCATGGAGACGGGTGGAGGCCAGTGGAGGACTTGAAACACTGACAGGTTCAAATGAAAAGCTACGGCGCTAACTCCGAATGCCACTGTAAATATTATCAGAGGGGATAGAGGTGGGAAAGGATGAGGCTGGTAGAGTTACAGCATGAACCCTTTTCTAGTGCTTAAGTCAGAAAACATGTCCCCAAAGTCAATAATTAATCTCACCAAAGAGGATAAGATTCTGCTCTTAAGAGCTGTGATGGGCTCACTACTGCCTCTTATGAACTTTATACCACGGGAGTGAGAACTATTAATGAGAAGGCAACAAACTGCTCTGTTTAGTAGGTGCATTAACTCTCTCAGACCACTAGGAATTTATTTAATAAATTGCTACTCTAGCGTAGGAAATCACTCCTAATGGCTTCAAAAAAGTGTTTCAAAAGAGTAGCAATTTACTCCCTTCTTGGCAGGAGGAACAAGCCCCAAATACAGCATTAAGAACCTGACATTTCTTCATCCTTTAAGAAAGGATTATTAGTTTTGATCTTTAATTTCTTGCACACGAATTACATTTAATGAATTTCTAAAGAACTTTGATTTTTGTAAGTCCTAATGCCATCTCACTTTTGAGAGAGAAAATATATACATGCGTTCATGCTTATCATATAAATGATAAAAACAGTGGAAAAGTGAAAAGTCAGTGTTGACATAAATCCTGTTGAAAGGACCGTAACAAAAAAATAAGGTTGTAATTTAAATCAAAGTTTCTTCATGTTCCAGTTCACAACAATGTGGTCATGACAAAAAGAAATGGGTCACATCAAAGAAAGGGGTGGGGAGAGTGAGTATTAAGTTTGGAGCTGGGCTAACAGTGGCTCCGAAGGATGGCCATCGCATGGCGCCATCATTAATTAAGGTATCTGCCAGTCATCTGGGCTAGAATTGCTGCTTTGGAAAGGGCAGAAAGCCTCAATATTTACATAGGGATCAGACACTCATATTCAGAGTGCTGTCGCTGCTTCTCTTGGCAGCCTGTGACTTGTTGGCAAATGTCTTCAATTATGGGCAAACTGCCTCCTCTCATATCATCACAAACCAATTTGTCGGGATGTGTGTATTTGGAAAGCTACGAAACAGAAATATTTTACTTACTTTAAAAGGGTGGAGAGGAACCCTACTGCATATATATTCAAAAAGTACCAAATAAAAGTTCCTTCTTATAAATGTTTAATAAAAATTGCTGTGCCTTCCACAAAGGCAAAAAACTAGAGAGGAAATATCTGTGTTAATGTGAAATAGTTCTGTGACTGTTTAGAGAATTTATTTATTTGTGTGTTTACAGAGAAATCCTGGAATGAAGAGGCTGTATAATATTTCTACTTGAACTTCACATTGAAGCTAATCAACATTTCCATGGTCTTTGTTTAAGTGCACATTGCCTAAACTTTTTTAATCATCATTTTCTCCATACGCTGTGATAATCGTGGGGGTTAGAGTATTAGCTATTACAGTTTATATTATAAATAATACAAAGATATAAGTGATATAAAGATAAATATATACAGAGTGTGGAAAAGAGCCTATGGCAGCAAAAATAAAATAAAGGGCAATTAATGAAAGAAAAGCCAAAATGAAGAAATACATTAGCATTCTTCCATTTTTCCTGTTCCTTGCCTTTCTGTAAGAAAAATCTTAAGAATTGTGGGAATGAATAAACAATTATTAGTATAAATTGTGCTAACATTTACTCTCTTGCTTCTCATCTACAGCTTTATGAACATTATTTTAAGCTTCCCTGCAAAGTCAATTGTAAAGTGAGTTCCTACAAAATGAATGTCATTTTCCTATTAGATTGAGTTAGGGAGTTTTAGAGCATTTATTTATTTGTGCATTTGCTTGTTTAATTCCTGTCTTCCCTGCTCGACTGTAAGCTTCAGGAGGGCAAGGACCCTGTCTTTTTCATCTCTGTACTCCCAGAATCTACAACAGTTGTAATTCCCACTAAAAACATTTTTTCAGTGACTGTTGATGATGTGCTGTTCTGGAAAAATATCATCATCCAGTATAATAAATCTAAAATTTTGTTCAATAAATAAATAAATACAGTTAAGAGCTACTTAAATATACCTACTCTCATGTTATAACGAATATATTAATATACCAACAGGGATATGCTTTCTGGTCACTGGATTTACCGTAGAGTTACTTTTCCTTCTGCAGCATTTTCAAGACTTGATAGGACTTCCCCTCTCCTAGGGTCTCCCTTTGACTGTCTGACACAGTTTGCCTTTCCCCGTCTACCGGAGCAATTACTCATTTTGTTAAGTTCCTAGAAGTTAGCCTCCTTCCTCCATTTCATGTCTAAGTTTATAGTAACAAGTAGAGCTGGACTGTGAAGATTCATTTTTCTGAGGGATGTCCTACAACCTGGAGACTTTCAATGTTGGAAGCTTTGCACTTTTGAAAACACATTGGGAACCTACTGTTTCAACTCTTTTAAGTTTAGACCTCTGTATGTAGACTTTTTAGAATGAGAGCTACTTACCCCTAAGTTCACACAATGAAAGCAAAGAAATTAGGGTGAGACAGGCAATAATCTGAGGCCATAAAAGGCTGAGGAACAAAGTGCAGAATTCGGTTGCTTTAAATCTCTCTCTTTTGTTCTTAAGAGGAATCATGATCAGCTGTTTAACAAATGAAAATTAGATAGATATCTAATTGGCTTTCAAATATTTTAGAAACATATACAATATGGGTAATATTGCCTGGTATCAATAAATCATTTCTGTTTCCTCAATAAAATGTTGTGTTTTCTTACCCTGTGATGTGATTTTGAAATAGCTTTTAGAGGACTGTAACAGTTAGCTTATCAAGATATTATAATACTATACTTGTGTTACTTATAATGTTCATTTACCTTAGAGAAAGTGGAGGTGGGTTGCTTTTCCCCTCACACATCTTTTTACTCATTTCTATTAATACTGAAATTCATGGGAATATGAGCAGGATTTTGTGTCAGAGCCCTGCTTGGTGACCATACCTCCTTGGTGTATGCCTGTTGTCCTGGTATTAATGTTAACAGCACACCCTTTCACTTCCAAAAGTTTGGGTAGTAATTTATATGTCCGTCCATCTATAAAAGACTTTTAGAACATCCTCTATATATTTTGAACTTTACCCACGTTTCCCCACTTTTTCTCTACCTTTGCCTCTCACAGCCCAAGCTTGCCTTTGTCGTGTATGCCACAGAGACAGATCTAGCATGGCCGTTATGAGATCTGGAGGATTGGGAGCCTGACTGTCTGGGTCCAAAGCCCAGTGTGACCTTTTGCTAGCCACGTGACCTTCGGTGAGCTAGTCAGCCTCTCCAAGCCTCAGTGCCCTCATCTGTACAGTGGGGTGAAGGTAGTACTTCTTGGAAAGGCAGTTAAAAGCCTACACTGTGAGGTCCAAACACTTGGGCATAAATCCCAGCTCCACCCTAACTTAGGGCTGTGACAAGCATCAAACGAGGTGATGTATATAAAAGTTCTCAGAATAAAGCTTGACACATGGAGAGTGTTCAGTATATGTTAGCAGTTGTTATTCGTGCTCTGAGAATTAAGTACGGTGCCTAACATAGGCACCACTCAATAAATGAGATCCAGTAATATTAATATTACTGGATACTCACCTGGCATGTCTCTGGTTTCTATCCCTGCCTGATCCCAGCAAGAATGTATTCATTGTAGATATCTTAAATATGTGCATACATTGGTGTATGTATATAGGCCTGGAATTAGAAATTCTGAGCAGCTATTGCTTTGTATCTCCAAACAGACTGTTCAGGGCTGCCAAACTGCAGTTAAAAATCTAGCAAAAAATGCCAGCACATTTCGAATAAGATGCAAATATGAAATTCACTTAGTCTTTCAGGGTGTATAAGGGCTATGCTAAATTAGAAATGCAGGGAAAGGAGGGTTTATTTATCCTGTTTATTGAAGTGAGAGCCAGAATCAAGGTGGTTTAACAGTATTAAATATTTCATTTGGTTTTTCTAGGAGAGAGAGAGGGACAGAGAGAGAGAGAGAGAGAGTATTTATCTCTTAAAAGGCCCATATCTATCTTCACATATGAACTGTGAGAAATGTTATTTATTTAACACTTCTCAAAGAAGACGTAAGTGCAGTGGAATATAAGCCCCTTCAGTGAGTGAGGTACCTAGCTGTCCTTGTGTCCCTCCTGCGCCCAGCAGGGGACCCTGCCCCTGGTGGAGCTCAGGGAGTGTTTGCAGCATTGAAGGCAAGGCGGCTGCGTCCCATGGGAGGGGCAGCCACTGCTCGGTGTCCCAGTCTTGTTTCTTTTTTCCCACTTGTTTCCTAGGCACAGAGTTCAGTAAAAATAAGTCTACTTGCCATCCCTGACTAAGTGACATTCTATGCATAGTTTCTAACATTTCTTTGTGACCAGCTTACGTCTCAGAGCTTGTAACGTAAGGATGGGCATTCTAGCTCAAATTTGATTCATATATCTGCATAATGTGCTGCTAAGCTTTCCATTAAAGTGGAGATTTTATTAATTTAGAAATTTTCACTAATTTGACTTACTGTGCTTAGAATAAGGCTATAAAAATCACTGTGACATTTTTGGAAAATGACTTAAGCTACAACAAGCATGTAGCACCCACACATATAGTCCCCCCACCTGCCATGGCAGCACCTGCTCCAGGAGCATGAAGCTCAGAGTCCCTGGGCCCCCTCGGAGAAGGGCTCAGGGGGATTGGGCCCCTCAGCAAACAGCTCTCTGTCTACAGAAGTCTCTCTACTTTCTCCAGCCTGGTGGGAGGCAGCTGCAGGGGGCACTGGGAAAAACAGGTCAACGCTAGCCCTGGAAAGTAGTATAGTGGAGAGTTGTGCTCTTGTCCTAGGCCCTGGAGTGCCTCACCCTTTATATTCAAGGGCACGTCCAGGTATTTCCTGAACAAAGCCCGCCTCTGCTGATATGAATTACTCCACTCCCCAGTGGCTGTGTCTGGTTCTTGTTTAGAAGGAAGAGGTTTCCCTCCCACCATACAAAAGAAGAGACAGCTACAATGGGATCGGGTTAGTGCTAGGAAGGAGGTGGGCACGGGCCACCATGGGAGCATGGGAGTGACACTTGCCGTGCTGTCGGGTGTTCAGGGAGGCTCCCAGAGGAAGAGGAGGCCTGCAAGTTAAGTGGCCAGCACAGCCCAAACAGGAGCTTGCTTCTTGAGGATTTAAATAATGATGTCCAGATATTTAAAGCTTTAATCAGTTCATTTCCCCTGCATTCTTTCTCGCTCTGCCCCTGCCCAACCTTCCACACCCATCACCATGCCCTCTTGTCTGCTTTCCCTCTTCTCTGATGCGTATGGTTCTCACCTTCTCTTAGGTCCAAGGTTGCAGTCTGCGTCGTTCTTACAATAGACCAAACAGAAGTCATCTCCTTTGTTCTCTCTTCTCAAATAGACTCTAAGCTCCTAAAAGCCTGGGTTCATCTGTTAATAATGCCCAGCAACTAGACAATGGTGATGATTATGAACATCTTAGCTGTGAAGCACTGTGCAAAGAGATGCTTAACATTTCTGTCAACCAGTCTGCTCATAGTAAAACAATGCTAATAGCACCCATAATTGAAAGGCTGCGTGAGGAGTGAGAGAGCGTTTGTTAAGTGCCCAGCCTGGCGTCTGGCATGGAGCTGGGATGGGTAGATGTCATGCACAGGCGTTACCACTCTGCTTTCCTTGCACTGGATTCAGGATCCATCACATGCATCCACTGTTGAGACCTTGAACCTCCTTCAACCAGAGGCAGATCCTAGACTTCCAGGCTAGAAGAGGCTTCAGTATCATGTAGTCTGGGGGTCTGATATTTTAGAAGCCATGTAGTAGAATCTTGGGATACCGCAGAGGTAATTAGGGTTGCGTAGTGTGTTGTGTTTGGATTCCTGTGGTGAGGGAAAGGTGTGGTAGAGGACAGTGACTTCATTAGATCACACTGGAAGTTAGTGGCTGCGACTGGAACCCAGCACTCATGCATTTGCTCATTCATTCATTCACTCATTCATTCATTTTATTGAACACCAAGATCCCATTCTGCATTGTGCACTGGGAAAATATATGGATTTATAGTGCCACACAAATCACACCTGGCTTCCGAACCTAACAGAGCTAACACTAAAAGTTACCAATTTAATAGAGCCTATGTTAAGTGCCGTAAAATGTTTGGTCAATGAATTTGGTATATTCTTTACAGCGAATGTGCTTGAAATAGTACCCGATGCCCCAGCTGTGTATAGAAGCGTCAGGGATTAGTCATTTGCAGTTGGCTGAATACAGTGCTTTTCAGACTGCATGTATCTGAAGGTTTTTCAGAGACTGACATAACTTGAACATGGATTTCAAAAGAATTAAAACTGCAAAAGCATGCATCAACATTTGACTCCGTTGTGTTCCCTTCTCCATGTTCCTGTCTTGCGCTTACTTTTCTTCTCCACGGCCGAAGGCTTAGAGGACACATCCATTGTAGACGGTCCACTTAGTCTTTCTGCAGATGCATGCTCGTGAACGTAAAATAAGACGCAACAGGAGCACAGAGTAAAGTGCAACAATGAGCACTTCCATTCCTTATCCTTAATTAGACCGTTTGTGAATTATCTCAGCACGTTGATGCCTGGGGGGGGGGGGGGGGGGGGGGGGGGGGGGGGGGGGGGGGGGGGGGGGGGGGGGGGGGGGGGGGGGGGGGGGGGGGG
>CAUYRT010096620.1:0-32880 GCA_963574885.1 Lepilemur ruficaudatus
AAAAAACAAACTTTCAAAAGTTAAAGGAATGTTTATTGAGGAAAAATGACTGAATTTCAGTAAGACAGTAAGCTTTGTGGTGTTTTAGTTGTCTTTCTCCTTTTCCCTATTCCACAATGCCATGGTAGCCTTGAGGACAAACAGCCTCACAATCACAACAGTTGTTAAAATCTGCATCCTAGCAGCCGTGGTCGAATGCAGAATGGGTTTGGCATTCCTCACAACACCCAATGTCCAAAGAATTGTCACTATTTGACGTGTCTGGAAGCTTACTAAAAGAGTTCCCTGAGAAAGACATGGAGTTTATCTTTATTTGATCAGATTCAGAGCTCTCTCAAGTGGAAAAGTCTTATTCCCAAATTTTTACCAAAAACAATTAGCATCAATTGTTTAATATTGCACATGGATGAAACGGGGATATCAGTTGGGACAAAGAAGATATAAGTCAAAAACTTAAAATAAATACTTGAGGAATGAGATGTCCATAGGAAACTTTAAAACACTACATGCTTTCCTGAGGCTCTAGAAGGCAATGAATACATAGAGGGCTGTGTGAATGTACAGAGAAAAACTCAAAGCTTTCACCTCTGACTGATCTTAGGACTCTAAACGAGCAGGAACTAAAAGTTAAAGGAGAATTTTTAACTGCTGGCCTGAGAGTTTTAGACAAGCCTAAGCACAGAGACACTTGAAAAAAATTGGGAGAAATATTGATTGAGGCATTTACATAAACCTCTGTTCAATGATTATCTGCCTACTCCATGTGCTTAGATAATCAGAGAACCAGACTGTGAAGGCAGAGGAAAGATATTAGCTCAGTTCAGAAAATATGTACTCAGTGAAAGATGTAGAGATCAGAAATCTATGTGTATGAATTGTATTTTGACAGACGCCATATCATTTTGTAAAGTCATTAAAGGTGGCTAATATTGCTATGGGATGTATTTCCTCTCAGTAGTCCAGCTTCCATGGGTCAGTAGATAATAATAATGTAAATACATCTCCAGAGGGTACTTACATAATGGCCAACACCAAGGGGACACTAACTGCTCCTTTCTGTGGACTCAGATTCTAATAGATCTCCATTTGTCTTCTTTGGAAAAGTTTCTGTTCATTTCTGTTGCCCATTTATTGATGGGGTTGCTTGATTTTTTTTCTTTTTAATTCTTTTGAGTTCTAGGTAGATTCTTGTCATCAGATCTTTACCAGAAGTGTAGAGAGCAAATATTTTCTCCCATTCTGTAGGTTGTCTATTTGCTCTGGTGATAGTTTATTTGGCTGTGAGGAAGCTTTTTAATTTGATCAGATCCCATTTCTTTATATTTGTTGCTGCAGTAATTAATTGCTTTGGTGGTTTTCTTCAAGAATTCTTTCCCTAGGCCGAAGTCTGAAAGGGTCTTCCCAACATCTACTTCTAGGATTCTTAAGGTTTCATGCCTTCTATCCCCCCTTATTTGAAGGGTAACTCCAGAAGGACTAACTCCCCTCCCCCAAACTTCCCACCTCCCCTGAGTTCAGCCTGTGCAAGCTCTTGTGGTTCAGGAAACAGTCCTGAGGTGGAAGAGCTGAGACTGGGAATAACTGGGGTGGGGCTCTGATGTGCACAGGACTGTCTGTCACAGCTGCAGCTGGAATGGAAGGTCAGTCCCAGCACATATTCAATACTGCTAAGGAAAGGGCAGCAGAGTAAAGGATAAGGCTTTACATCATATTTATGCAGCTAGGTAAAAACTGGATTCCAAACACAAGCCATTAATCGATGAAAAGAAAGTGCTTGATGGAGGCCATGCGGATGTCCTAGCAGGACCTGAGGGACAGAGCTCCCCGGGGAACAGGTGACTCTGCCAGCAGACGCCCAGGAATATCCAAGACTTTTTCACTTCACGCTGCTCCCACCCTCTACCTTTCCTATCACCCCACCATTCACGGTGCAGAAAAAGGGCTGAGAACTGCCATCCACCCTTTCTCTGTGACTTCTTCCCACCATGTAAGTTGGTCCTGATGATCATTTTATGAAAACAGTGAAGGGAGCAGTAAGAGAAAAGGAGGGGGACTTGCTGACCTCAGGACATTCAATCATTTAAAGACACTCCTCCCCCCTCTCTTGGGCTCTGATAACGGATGGCAAAGAATGTCCATCTAATACGTTGGGTGAGCCTACTACCAATGGCAGCAAACACACTACTTAGCTTTCTCCAGGTATATTTGGTCTTATATTCATTGTCACCAGGTTTTCTAAGCCAATTGGAAAAAGGCCAGACCAAGTCCCATTCCTTCGTCGTTTTTATACCTGACCCTCTGTACGCCACTGTTTATTTGGAAAGGACGCAGGCACTGCCCATCCCTCCATGCTGCACCTGCACCCTCCATCGAAGCCCTGTCTGCCTCTGATCCCACCATGCAGAACAACTGTCAATGAATTTGGCTCTTTGTTTCTTGCAATCAGTCTTGCTTTTCTAACACGAGCCTTTTAGCTTAATACTGGCCCAGAATTTTGAGATAAATAGATGTCATGACAGTGAGATGAGGAAAAGGAACATAAAAGCAGAAATCAAAGCTGGCTTCTAAAGAAAATGCCTTTTTAAAAGGAGGAAGAGAAGGCAAAAGAGGAAAAGGAGACAACATACACATCAAGAGATTAAAGGAAATCAGAAGATACTGTGGACACATACCTGAAATTTACTATCTGACAGATGTCACAGAGTAATATCGGTTAAGATCAGGTAAGGACCACCCATTAAACTCACCAAAGGAAGAAACGTAAAATCAGGGCTGGCTTCATGACTGTGCGATCTGTGGAGTCCTACAGAACCCCTGTTCGCAAGGGCCCTGCACTTAGTTTAATGCTGTGCTGTTGCCATCTTGGAATTCTTAATAATTTTTGAACAAAGGGCCCCATGTGTTCATTTTGCACTGGATCCCCATCAAGTATGCGTCCAGTCCTGAGTAAAAAATTAAAAATTGTGAGACAAGATCTTTCCTTTGCAGGCTAAAGCATAGCAAAGAATTATTTGCAGAGGTATTCTCAAACCACTCCCTCCCTGCTTCTCATTGATTCATTTTAAGCCATCTGTCTTGGTTTAAAGACGCCGGGAATTTTAGACTACAGACATGTTGGATAGAGGAGGGAGTCAGTTACCTGGCTGATTAGTGAGAGGAGGCAGAAGTCTCGATAGATGAAGTTCTACACAAATGAGACTCTAAACCACGTTCTTCCCCGCCCTGTTTCCTTATTTGCAGAAGTGGAGAAATAATACCTCAAAAAATAACCAATGATCACTCTTCAAAAGAAGGTTTACTTATACAAGACCTAACTTGCTGTAAGGAAAACTGTTCTCCTGTAGTACAGCCCAATTAGAAATTCACTTACCAAAAAAAAAAAAAAAAAAAATGGCAGAAGAGGCAACAAAAGGTCACCCAATAGTCCCTGAGGACAACTGTGGAAATGGCTGTCGCCAGTCATCCAGGTCCTGACTCTGAGCCTGGACTCTTATCAGTCATCAACATCCTCTCCTTAAATAGAGCCACTGCAAATGTCACCAGCAGCCTTCCTCGGACAAAATCAGGGATCTGGCATCAGAACCTCAGCTGCCAAAATAAAAAAACCTCTAAATTACTCTCAGTTCACGTTAGACCTTCCTTCCTTACTTGTTCCAAATTCACTGTTTACTAGTAAGATGCCTGTTCAAATGTTGCTTTCACCTTGCAGGCACTGGCCCTAGTGGCATTTGACCTCGACAAGTGAAAAATATTGAGACATACATCTTTCTTTTTTCTCTGGCTATAGAAATATACCCAGTGTACCATGGAACATTCCCAAAGACTGGTAGATGAAATCCCAGGAATAGAGAGCACCTCAAACAGTTTTGTATGTTGAAGTTAAGCTTTCCTTGGCAAAATCTGTTAAGAGAAGCCACTCATTGTCTACAAGTTTAAATATTGGCTTGGACCCGAATCTTACAAAATGTCTACCCATGTTTTTAAAATTTTCATTTCTGACATTAAAAAGTAACAAATCAGATACAATTAGAGATGCAAGGGACAGCCTAAATATATATACGTATATATTTGATTAAAGCTCATCCTTGTGTATAAACATGCCCCCTTGTAAGACCTTGTTCTGTGAGTGGGAAGTGCAAGTTGCAACGACCTCTGTGGGCAAAGAGGCATTTGTTATTTGGACACAATCCTAATTACAAAGCAGCCTGATGAGCAGAGACCAAATGCTGCCCATGTTTCCAGCAACGGTACGTAATTTGGTCTCTCAACAACCGAAATCTGTTTGTAAGCAAATAAGACCCCTTTACTGACATTATTACTACGCATAAGTATTATTGCCAAAGCTCGAACAATGAAAATCCAGCAAAAACGGACTTCTTTCTTTATAAAACATGCCAAAAAGATGTTAAAAGCCCATTAACTTGAAAGGAGACGGCATCATGTGATCTCTTCCAGCTCTTCTGTAAGGAAAACAAAGTGTCGCGACTCTTAAAACGTAACTTTATAAATATTAAAAGAGAGGTTCTAGCTTGCAAGTTATCATTCATACGTGATCTTTGAGATGATCAATATGATTTTCCTGGTATTTAAAATTAGATCCAAACTGCCTATCAATCTCAGAAACTGCTCTTCAGCACTCACGCTTTCCTTTCCCTCCGTGGAGAGGTGTCTAGGAAGTCGATTAAAGCTCATCCTTATTTCCCCGTAAGTGGTTACCAGCCCCAGGAAGATGGACAACTGGGCTCTTTGCCAGGTCAAAGTCCTCCCATTAAGCAATTGGAAAATAGAAGCATCCAGCAGTTAACTGGCTCTAGCAACATGAAATCACCATCACTTGGATAAATATGGGGAACTCTTGAAAAATGCTGTTTTTTGAGTTCAATCTTTCATGAAAAAGGAGCAAAATATTAAGGTGGTCAAAACAAGCCAGATCACCAAGCTGCTATTACAAAGGCCAGTATGGATTCATAGCAGCTTTAAAAAGCATTCAGATTTTCAGAGAAGGTAGAGGAGATACCAGGGGCTGAGAATTATCTTTATGTTCCAAAAGAAAAAACTGAGAGAGACGGAGAATCCACTGATTTGTCCACAATGAAAGAGCTAATACCAAAATTCTTTGATGTGCTTTCTACTACTAGAGGTTAGTCCACCAACAAATACCTGGCTTCCTCCACCACAGAAATAAGTATTGGCAATTTTACTAATAACTCTCCAATTAATACACTGTGTCTAGTCCATCCCCACTTAAGAGGCCTCTTTAAGACGGTGCTGCACAAAGGAGGGGAGTAGATGGAGATGGGGGAGCCTGGGTACTGCATGCCTCGGTCTTCTTGGCCAAGGTCCCTCTTAAGCCTCAGCTTTTTTCCATCTATAAGATGGCAGGACAGGGAAACGTAGGACAAAAGTAATTCCTAAATACTTCACAGTTAAAAATTCTATGATTCTTCCACCTGCTGTATGTGTCTCTGACTACCCCCACACTCTTTCTCATAAACTGGTTAATAACATTCAACACCCTGATATCGATCAGTCACTGAAAGCATCTGCTTGGTTCCAGGCACCTGGGTGATGCACTGAAGATGGAACATGAAATAAAGACGTAGAACTCCAACCTCTACAACTCGGACTCCAGCAGGAAAAAAACCACAAAACCAGGAATTATGATACTAATAACAATGATACATGCTTTAATACACATCTATAAAAAGGGCTGTGGGAGCATAGAAGAGGAAAAAAGATACCTTTTGGGGAATTCAGAAGTTTCACAATGAAGAAGAAAAACCAAGCGGGGCCTTAATGGCTTGCAGGAAGAGTTTTCTAAATAGGAAAGAGGAGAGTGGCCTTCCAGGCAGATAGTATGTGCGAAGGCTCAGATGCATGAGGAGGTTTGGCAAGCAGAGGCAATGGTGAGAACAGACGGGCATGGCTAAGCAGCAAGGGCTGCCTTGCGTTGGGATCAGCACGCCTTTTCCTTGATAGGCCAGTGAGTAAGTATCTCAGGCCTTGCAGGCCATGCAGTGTCAGTTGCAGTGACTCACCTCTGCCATTGTAACACAAAAGCACATAAACAGCGTGTGGGTGAAGGAGTATGGCTGTGTTGCAATAAAACTTTATTTACAAAAACAGGCAGCACAGGTCAGAGTTTCACAACCCCTATCCTAGAGCCTAACAGGAGATGAGATTATAAGGGCAAACTGGAAATCAGATTAGAGAAGTTCCTACAGGCATTACAGAGATACTTGGGGAAATATTAACTTTTTCTTAAGTAAAAGAGGGAGATGATAAAATTTGTATGCTTAAAATAACAGCAGCATAGAGTATGGACATTTTCATAGCCTGTATCATTAAAATAAAATTAAATCATTATTTTTAAAATAAGAATACCCTGTATCACTAAAATAAAAATCATTATCTTTCTTTCATTCACTATACTCTGATTTTCTCGAATTAAATCTAGCTAGGGTATGTTTTCCCAAAGTCATGGAGAAGTGGGATTCTTTTCAACCAAGTAAGCATCTGGAAGACACTTTGTATAATATAACCTATCCCACTTGGTCTGAAACACCTGGCCAAGTAAAAAAAAAAAAAAAAAAGAATTATAAAATCTATATGTCTTTAGTAAAAGCATTGCCTATAAAGCTAGTAAATGTGACAACGGAGGTGGGACTCTCGCTTCTGTCTGATAAAGAGCTATAAGAAGTTGGTACCACATTCTCACACATAGGACTGGCAATGTTTTACTTGCTATGAATAGTCCTGCCACATGCACACACAAAACTCACAAGACAAGAGGCACATAATAAGGAAGGAAGAAAGGCAAAATTCATGGAAACCTTGTTTCAAGTCAGACAATCAAAAAATATTTATATTATGTCTACTTTGTGTCGGGGACTGGGCTGGGTGCTAGGTCACAACAGTGAGCAGGAGACTTTACTCTCAAAGTTCATAGTCTAGGGGAGGGATCAGCAAACTTTTTTGTAAAGGTCTAAATATTTTAGACTTTGTGAGCCATATGGTCTCTTGTAAACACTCAACTCTGCAATTGCATCACAAAAACAGCCATAGATAATATGTAAATAAATGGATATGGCTGTTGTCTAACAAAATTATAGTTGTTGGCAGGTCCCCAGTGTAGAGAAAGAGAGACATTAAACACATAATGGAAAATAAGTTACATCATTGCAAATATGCTAAGCTCTAAGGAGGAAACACACAGGGATGTCCAGGAACAAGTGTTCCAAAGGCTGGTCTGAGAAGGAATCGGGAAACAAGACAGTGGACAGAGGAAGGGCAGTGCAGGGGAGCCCAGGCCAGAAGGAGGATGGGGAGCCTGGTGGCTGTGCCAGCTCAGAGACCCTGCAGCACAGCAGCAGCCAGGGCACTCCTAAGCTGCCCTAGGGATCTGGGATTCTATCCTAATGCAAGAGGAAACCATTAAAGGTTTCCGGACTTGATCGATTTGCATTTCTAACAGATTCAGAGGTGTCGGTGGCAAGATGCCTTGTAGGGAGACCAGCTGGGAACCTAAACGAGTAGTTCAGGGAAAAATACTGTCTTAGTTTGAGTTCCAACAACTGACAGGGAGCCCAGGCCTTGGGTTGCAGTGAGTGGAGTGTATTCAGGAGGCAATCTCAGGAAGCGTAGGGGAAGGAGTGTGAAAGAGGCAGGGGAGAGAGGCGCCAATAATACTGCAGGCAACTGGGGCTCCATAGACCCACTGAGGGACTATGTATAATAGAAGGTACCTCAGCATCAGCCCTCGGAGGAGACAGAAGCTAGGTATTCACCCCTCATTGGTTGAACACTTGCGGGAGCATCAAACCCCTGACACTTTGGTGTTGACTCGTTGGCTGTGCAGATCCTACAGCACCGAGAAAACCCTGAGACAGAAATAGAGAGACACTGGTGCTTGAGAGCCAAGGGTATATTGGGAGGGGGCACAATGTTCTGTCTCATCAGAAGATAAATAAATCAAGAAAAATAAAAATGATTTTCAAGTGCTGCAAAAATTTCCTAAATAAATTTCTTCCTTTTATGATCAAAGACTAAAGTCTGCTAAGCTGAAGTATGTTTCGTATGTATTTTATCTGAAAAAATTAATACCATACCACAGGGACCATGTTCAAAATATTTGACGAGTGAAACAGCATGGGCACAGACCATTGAGATCAGACCTTAACAGCTCTTCTGGGGCACACAAGTGTACACCAGCTGAATACCAGCCCTGCCACATTTTCGAAAAAACACTCGTAGAACACCGTAGGGAAGGGGCCAGTACGGTAGAAATGCAAGCACAGAATCCCCACACATGAGGGAATGCCTCTGCATCTCCAGCTGAATAAAGCACGAATTAGAAAGCACTGCCTGACGTGCGGCTTTCTTCATGCAAAATCAAATCTTCAGGGAAATTCAGTACTGACATTGGAAATGTTCATTCAAGACAGGTACATAGGTTCCAACGTAGGAACACTACTTACCGCAAACACAGGTTTTCTAACCAATCCACCTCCCTGCTGTAAACGGGGAATAACAGTGCTGGTTATCCAAATTACAGTCCAAGGTCAACATGAGATTAAGGACTTGTATCTGAAGTCAAACTGTTTTCATGGCTTCCAACTTGGAGATGCTGTTGTAGGAACAGCCTCCCAGCAAGGAACTGCTTCCTACATTTTAACAGTTCACTGTTGGCTCCCTGGTCCCGGGGTGGAGGGACATGGGTATGGTGGAATTTAAACACTGTGATCACAGGCCACTGTTGTAGCAGAATTGCTGTGGTGACAGTTCAGTTGCTAGCAGCCTAATCAATGAAGACAAAAATTAGTCTGATACCCCAGCTGCTGTTCCAGTTCCACGAGGCCAATTATTTCACTGACCATATATATTATTTCTCCCCTTCTCTACTCGACAATTACTCTTATACACAGTTCACTTTTTCACTAACCTAAATACAAAGGAAAGGGAAGACTTGACACTCTTGCCTTCCTCCAATCATGCTCTACATCTCATTTTCACACTGCTTGAAGCTAGATTTGGGTTGGGCATTCTGTGGTCCTGACAACCACACTGGAGTTGTGGCTTAAGTCCTCTCCCAGACATTGCCAACTGGACTGGGCTTCCAACCAAAGCCATCTCTTCTGAAAACATCCTCTAGGAGAGGAAAACATCTTCTGGGTAAAACTTCACCAGGTATTTACCCAGTAGAGTTTTTCTTAATGTCAGGCCCTATTTTCCTCTCCTATTCTATGTTTGATCAATGTACTTGTCTTTCATTCTAGAGTCTTTATTCATCTATAATATGAATGTTTTTGACCTCTTGGCAGAGAAGGTCTGGTATGTCTTAATGTGTCCCCAACCTAAGTTCATGTGTTAGAAACTTAATCCCCAATGCAATAGTGTTGGGAGGTGGGGCCTAATTGGTCCTGAGGCTCCACCCTCATAAATGGATTAATGCTGATTATAAAAGGACTTGAGGCTGTGAGTTCAATCTCTTGCTCTATCTTGTGCACATGCTCTCTTGCCCTTCTATCTTCCACCAGGGGGTGATGCAGCAAGAAAGCCCTCAACAGATGCAGGCCCTTCCACCTTAGACTTCCCAGTCTCCAGAAATGAAAGAAAGAAGTCTCTGTTCTTTATAAATTACCCAGTTTTAGTTATTCTGTCAGAGCAGCAGCACAAAATGTACTAAGAGAGGTCTATCCCCAAGGTTGGATTAGCTTCGTCTTTTTTTTTTTTTTTAACATATATTAAGCATGCTGCTTTAAACTGGCCTTATCCAGTCTTCCGATCATGTTCTCGGTCATCTGCTCCTCTGCTCAACTCCATCCTTCCAAATCGGTGGATGACTATAAGTTAACAAACTTAAAATTTTGTGATGAAACATGAGTGAATGCAATAATTTGACTGAAAGCAACTAAAAGCAGGGAAACAGCCTGATACTCCAAGTAGCCAGCACTTCAGAATTCTAGGATCTAGCATCTGTCTTCCTAACAACAGCTAGGACGGCAATGATAATGGTATTGATGATGATGATGTTTGCTAACACCTTATAATCTGTACAGCATTTTCACGTTATCTCATTTGAGCTTTATTCAACTTTACCATACAGAGCTAGAACAGATATCCTCACTCTCACCAAAGAAGAAACTGAGTGTCAGAGATGAAGTGACTTGCACGATGCTAAGTGACTCACACAGTTCAAAGTCAAGACGTAAACACAGACCTTGAGATTCTAAATCCCATGTGCTTCCCTCATAACAAACAGCTATGTCTCCTCCTCTTCCTCCTCCTCTGATGGCTTCTCATAGTGTATTTTGAACTTCTTTGTGGTTGAAATTTAGCCTCCTTGTCTTTCAGATTCTTGAACTTTAGTCCTAGATGTCTCTAAAGTTCCTGCCCTCCACTGAACAGCAGAGTGAAACAGGCCTTGAGTGAAGCCCATTAACTGCATAATGAAGACAAGACTGGATCCATGCTCAAGGCAGCCACAGGTCAGCTAGTCCCACAGGACACAGGACTACAAAGAGGAATGCACTTCAGGTAGATACTCACAGAGGTCTAAAGAGATTAGGGAATGAATCTCTGAGAGATTGGGGGAAACAAGTAGCAAGCTAAAACAAATTTCAAACCAAGAAAAAGAACATTACTAATCACAAGGCATTTCATACTGTGCACACCAGGGCAGATGGTTAGTCCAGAAATAAACAATTTAGTTTGAGAAATTTAATATAAATTTAGAAGAAAAATACTGGATCTACTTAATTATCAACAGTCCCCTATTAAAACCCATGAACACACCACAAATGTATTTTAATGCTTTCCCATCTGTATGTATAAAAGAGTTTGCTGGCAAAATCTATTAGAAAAAGGGATTTCTTCCCCTCAGCTCATTGAACCTCACAGGGTGGCATTTTTTAATACAGGTTCCCATACCATATTTCATCATCCATCAGACAGTAGCTTCACAACAGTTTTAGAAAATGTTTTAAATGAAGATACTTCATTTAAAGGCCACTGATGAATTTCTCTGATAAGGGCATGCAGAGTACACTCTCAGTTCAGATCCTCAAAAGTATAATAAAAAAAAAAAACTGCAAACATGGGTTAGACTAATACTAATGTGAATAATAAAATTTTAGCGCTTCATAATTCACCAAAGCACATTCACTGATATTAACACAGACCATCTCATTTAAGCCCTACTGACAACTGCGAGCCAATCTTATTTTCCTTGTTAGAGAAAAAAAAGCTGAGCTCACACAGCAATTTACTAGCAGATCTGGGGCTTGAACCCAGGGTCCTTTCCAATAGCACAGGCTGCTTCCTTCTGTTTAAAGGAAGTGATAAAAGTTCTAGCCCAGTCCAGGACATTATGTTGAATCCAAGTTAAAACTATAGAATAGAAAATAAAATACACCTTTTTTGCATATGGTAAGACTTCATCTGTCTTAAATATATGGAATATTGACATTAAACAGGAAAGAATTCATTCAACCAATTTGGAAATCGCAAAAATCATCCACCATATTCATTAGAGAGTTCATTAAGAGTCTCATCAAGTCACCCTTATACATACACAATTATAGCATGCTTGGCTGTCTGATTCCCAAGGACAAAACGTATTAGAACATTACAACAATGAAAGAAGGTACTAAAAGCAAGCCATTGAGAACAGTAAGCATTGACAGTTGACCACTAATGGATGTAAGACGGAAGGACTCAAAGATCAGAGTTGCTGCAAAGTATGACAACTGTCCATACCTCCGTAAGCTCGGGCGGTATTTCTGTGTTACGTACGGGAAAATAATTAGTGCTTATGATAATATACCTGAGTTAAAAATTAAGATGCTCATTATAGTGTTTCAGGAAATAGAATCCATTTTTTTAAGATATATCTCAAAGTTAGTTAAATAATAATTCCTTGGTGTTTAAAAGGGTATTTGGAAAACTTGACCAACTAGGATGACTCATGTCTTGAAGGTTCTGCACAATTGCTAAAATGAACAATGAATGAACTTGTCTACGTGCCATATCTTGCTGTCAAAGCTCAGCATTCATTATCTCACTGAACCCTAAAAATTAGCTCATGAGGTAGATTAATTTTGGTATCTCCATTTTACAGAGAAGGAAACTGAAGCACCTGGAGGTTAAGGAACTTGCCAAGTCACCAGTTAGCAAGTGGAAATGCCAGGATTTGAGCAGAAGCTGTCAACTTCAAAGCCTAAAGACTGGACCAATGGGCTATGTAGCTAAGTTTTAACTGTACAAGCTTGTAACTATCGTGCTTCTGCACCTTTCTCTTATATCTGACCACGGGAAAACCCCAGTTTTTAAAAGTTCACTTACACATCAGTTGTTTGAAATTCAGACTTTTTATCCTTCATTCAACACTCATTTCTTGAGCATCAGCTATGTGTCAGGCACTGTATTGGGTGCTGAGGATACAGAAATAAACAAATACAACTCCTGCTGAGATGTAGGTAGCGGAGTAAAGAGGAAGACTGACATGTAAATAATTAAGTACTGTGCAATGTACAGAAGGTCACTCTGGGGTCAAGAGAGAAGCAATGTCATGCCTGCTGGTGAGCAGCCTAGAGAAACGCTTTTTTCAGAGCATGATCTCTGTTGAAAATAATGGCTGCCTTGAGCCCTAAGCCTCTCTGAGCTTTCCTGAGTGCTGAGCGCTGCATCCACCAGAGCTCCGGGGCAGCAGGGAAGGCATGTAGACAGTAGGACTGGAGTAACATTTTACGTTTAACCATATTTAATGATGGGCTCTCTGGTTCCACTCAGCAAGTGGGCATGAGATTCCCCCACCCCCTTCAATCTACAGGTAAGTGGCTGTCTCAGCCAGCTGTGTGCGACATCCTCCTCATCTGCAGGGCCTGCAGGTACGCTTCCGGAAAAGTATATGGAAAAAAACCTCTCACGCTTCATCACATAAATAGACCAACCACTACCAAAATAAAAAGGAAAAACTTTCATTACACCACCCACCTTTGGTTTCCTGAACGGTCTCTTTGGGAAGCAATTGAGAGTACTTTTCCCAGAAAACTAAGTTGCAACTTTCCTATTTTTGTATATACTTAATGAATTACACAAATAAGCCATTCATTCATTCTTACCATAAAAATGTCAAAGTCTAAAGTATGCAGAGTAAAAAATTAAGTCCCATTTTACCCCTAACCCCATTTCCTTTCCCCTCCCCACTGTTAACAGTTTGGTATATAGTATTTCACAGTCTTACCTGTGCATGTATCTACACATCTAAGTATATATACAGATCTATGGCTTTAGGTTCATCATTTAAATAAATAGGATCATCACAACATATATTGTCCTGCAGCTCTCTGTTTTGGAATTAACAATAGGCCTTGGTGATCTTTCCATAACAGTATATACAGATCCCCCTAAGCTTTTAAAACAGCTTTATATTAATACTATTTCAAGTTAGGCACAAATTATAATTTATTTAACTACTCCTTTCCTGGTGGACATTTAGGGTGTTTCCAATAGTTTGCTATAACAAACAATACCTCAGAAAAGACCCTTATACTATCTTTGTAAACATGTACAAGCATTTCTGGAGAACGAATATGCAGACTTTTAGAAGTATTTGGCCAAATGGTATCTGCCTTTTAAATTTTGATAGATGACCACAAAGTCAGCTGCTGAATGTGATTAATATTTGCACCTGCACCAACAGAGTATGAGAGTAACTTTTTCCCCACAGCTTCCCCAACACTGGGTATTTATCAGTTACTTCCATCGATGCCAATCTGATGGGTGAAAAAGCGTGTCTAATTGTTTTTTCCATTTACATTTTTATGCCTACCAGTGATATTTACATTATTTATATTCCTTTCTCTGTGAATTGTCTATCTACATTGTTGCCCATTTTTCTAGCTAGTGGCCTTATCCTTGTTAATTGATAAAATATTTGATTCTTTTACTTCAGCAGGGAATGTAATGTGTAAGACTCCTTATCCAAGTGATGTTTCTAAATTGCTCTAGTCGCTTTACCTTTGCCATCATTCTCTAGAAGAATAGTGTTCTGATGGCCCTCCGTGAAATCTGCTCTCCCTTTCCTGTGCTTTCTTCTCCACAGCTGTTAACAAACTTGGATGTCAACCACAGGAACAATCATACTGCAATCTGGACAGGTACCATGAGCCCCAGCTATGGTGACAGTCCGTTCTAGAAGGAGACAGACTGGAAATAGGTCTCTCAAAGCGGCTCACAGAGAATCCTCTGGATACAACCTCACAGGGACATCAGAATGTCTGGAGGTAAGGTAATAAGTGAGAAGGTGAAAGGGTCTATCAACAACCATTACTGATCATTTTGAGGGTGAGTGGGAGAGAGAGAGAAGAAAATGTGGGAAAAACCTTGTCAATTAGAAAAGGAGGTATTGATCTGGACAAAAATGATGGAGGAAAAATAACCACAGCATCACCTCCCCCATCTCTAGTTTTGCTTCACCACCTCTTAACCTTACACGTTGTTTTTCACACCAAGTGGGTGCAGAATTAATTCATTTGCAGTGCAGATTCTAATGCAAAGAGCACCAACTTAAGCAATTTATTCTAACAGATTCAAAGCCTGACTCCCACAGCAAATTAGTAATGCTGGCTGAGTCACGGAGGGGTCACAGACAAAGTTTCTTAAGAGTCTATTTGCCTCTATTCTTAGCAATCATTTGAGAGTGAGAGAACAAAAAATATTGAGGATCTATTCATACTGCAGACTTTTAGTATGTTTGGAATTACACAGTACCATCTTCCCAACTGTTTGGAGATTCACTGCTTTGCCAAGGTATGGGGAAGACAGAAGGACCCTCATCTCTAATGGTCTCCAGGGAGTTAGGGACAGCAATAAAGAAAGAGCCTCAGACCAGCACTTGGCTGGGTGTTTTCCAGGGTGCAGGCAGCAAGGGCAGAAGGGAGTGGTCTTTTATCTGAGAGGTTAGTCCAGGGTGTGTGAAGGACTTATGTCCTGGTTGGTGCCATAGTCCAGCAAGGTGAAGAGAGCAAAGCTTGGTTGGAGCAGGGAGCAGCTCATTGTTCAGGTCTTGGACTGGACTTTAAACTGGTTTCTTTAAACTCAATGGCAACAAGGAAATCTATCTAAATCATTGCGTTTGTGCATGTCTTCAGTTTGTGCTAAATGAGTATGTGTTATCGTTGAGTTAGGAAAAAGGGTAGCAGCTGAAAGACCAAGAAGGAAAGACTCAGAGCCGCTCTTGTTTTATCTATAAAATACATAGTATTAAGACTATGTCAAGGTTATAACCAATGAATGACAGTTAAGATGACTTGGCTTTCAAAGCACTCCCTAACAAATTGTCTTATATTTCAATTGTAATCTTAAATGAACATGAATGCCTACACATAGTAGCATCCCTCAAAGTTTTGGTAAGAAACATGAGAATATTTTGAGACAAGATGAAAACAAACTGAATCTTGAGAAAAGTTCTCAGGAATCTCCCCCATGCCTAATCTTGAATTTCAGCCATCTCTCTTTGGCTGTATTGAGGATGCAATCACGGACACATTGTATTCACCATGAAAAAATTACTGGACTTTGTATTCAGTGATTTACACTCTGTCCTCCAAAGTCGCATCTTCAATTAAAGGTCTGATTACCTCTTCTAAGCTGGTGGTGTATTACAACAATCAATGGCATTTGACTAATGCACACAAGTAACGGGCATTCAATAAACAGTTCCAGTCAGTCTGAACTGACACAGAGACACAGACACAGAGAGCCTGAAGTGAGATGGGATTTGTAACACCACTGCTGCTTGTGAAGCTGGAAGAAAAAGCAGGTACCTGCTTAGCTTTTCATCCTCTCGGATGAGATTTCAAAATCACTAAGTCCAACTAGCTTGGGCTTGGCAACTAGCGGACTATCCAGTTGGGTTGAAGAATTCCTTATTATAAAAGTTGCAAATTACAAAAAAAATACACATAACAATGCTGCTAAGATTATTCACCACGAGTCAGTAATATATTTTAAAAAGGAATACTAATACACCACATATAAGCTTCTGAAGAGTTTTGTTAACAGGTGCTAAAAGTACCAGTAAAGAATCATTAACAACCAACAGATGCATTTGATAGAAAAAACAAGGTTGAAACAATATAGTAATCTACACATTAAAGAAAAACAGCTCGAGAGAATAAGCAAATTTGGAAACTGAGGTGTGATTTAGAAACAAAATATAGGTATTCCAATTATCCAGTTTTCTCAGAAGTTGGGCTTGTTTTTAGATAGAGATGTGCTATTTTCATCTTTTAATACCATGTCAAAGACAGGAGATGTATCATAGGAAGGATACAGGACCCAGCTTTAGAAGACTTGACCCTGGGCACTGCCATTTCCCTGCTGTGTGAGTCCAAGCAAGTTGGTTAACTTCTCTGAGCCTCAGTTTTATTATCCATCAAATTATAAACAGGAAAACAACCAATTGCCACCCAGCACTCCTGGGAGGATTAAATAACCATGTAAAAGTAAACTGGAAAGTATCTGGAACATAGTAGCTTCTCAATGTATTTTGTTTCAAATCTGAGAGACTTACCCTAGTTTTAATATATATTTTCCTTGGTCAGCTGCTCATTTCAATAATGCTGTCATCTCAAAATACTGTTGCAACTCCCCTTTAGAATTGCTTTCAGTGCACAAACAAAACAGTCTTCTTATTTTGTCAAAATGTATAATATCCCTTGAAGGTAATTTTCTATGATTGTCACATTTCACCTGAGCTGACTTTCATGCCACAGACAGCATGCCAACACCGATCAAGATACTCAGCCAAGAGCCTCTACACCTCAGAAATCAGTGCAAGTAGAAGGCAAGTTAATTCACAAGTTTTCCTTTTGAGCAACACTCTGGATCCATTCTGAATTCACCTGGATAAGAAAGCTTCATGCCTCTAGCTCCTGCCTGATTAGCAGGGTTCCAGATATGATACAGTCTAGTTTGATAATGATGAAACCCTAAAGGGAGAAGTAACTGTCTCTTTTTTTCCCTTAGAAAATATGTGTCTCTGAATTAAAAGCAGTGGGCCACTGGAAAACCCACCTTTAATTAGACTGAGTCTTAAGGCAGGAAAGTGGTATTTATTTTTCTTAATTCTGATAGAAATAGATATGTAAGCTTCACACCAAATTTTAGAATTGAGATAAAGGTGCTATAACTCTTTTCAAAACATTTGAAAAATTGTGATCAAAACCAATACATTCTCAAGCTGCTGATTCTCCTGGCATAATCCATAGTCTATATTCGGTTAGATGGCTCTACATACATTTTTGACAAACTTAAATCTCAACTTACAGATACGATAAAATCATAAAGTTATATTAGGAATAGGAAACAGGCATAAGGATAAATAATCTCACCCGGCTATATCCATGTGCATGGCAGCAGCTTGCTGGTGATTGTCATGGCCAAACTAAAACATTCCACACCAACTGAAGTAAGTTATTGCCGCCTATAATTAATTCCATGGGTTTCAGAACTTTGTTACTGAAGCCACAGCCCCATCTTGGGGCTCATCTGCAAGGTTGTGGCTTCTCAAAACCAGAAATAGGAAAACAAATCCTGATATAAACCGACACAGGCCACAGCTGCTTAAGAGGGATAAAAAGCTTAAAAGATTGAGCTGGAATTTTTTTCCCACTCTCTTTAAGCCATAAAGTATCCACAAGTTTAGCTGGGTCCTCATTCCAAAAAAAACATTATGGACAGCTTCTCAAAATTGGGAACTGGCCTGGCAAGATATACAGGAGGCAAATAGATAAATAGATAACTTATATATGGTATGGTATATCATATGCAAATATACGTAAAGTAGTACGTGTACTAGGTCATGATGTTAAATGTATTGCTACTGTGGACTGCAACTAAAGAGGCCTGAAAAGCAGTGCACTGGGACACCCCAGAAGCCCCTAACGGGTAAGTGGCAAGCCAAAGCAGCAGCACCCACACAGTGGTAACAACAGCACAGGGCAGTGAGGCGATGGGGAGGCAGAGAGCCTTAGGAAGGAGGAGGTGACTCAGGGGTGACAGCACCCCCAGGGGCCCAGTTTGCCAGGATGGCTCCTCATTTGAGCTGAGCATTCCCTGGGAGTAAGGAGCTTACCCTTAGGATGTCCCCAACTATTAAGTGTCTATGATTTCCAGTGTATTATCTTCATGAAAGATGTCAGTAATAGTATCTACAGCTCACATGAGGACACGTTTTAAGTTTACATTTTATATTTTGCATTTTCTGAGCACAGACTTCCAGACTTCATTTTAGATATATAACCCCCGCCACATGTGTATATCAGACAGAGAAGATAAATAAACACACATTCAATAACAGAAACATAATTATATTAGGCTGAGCATATGAAATTGCCATTTTTATAGATCAGAAGTGGTCAAATATCAGCAATTTTGTATGGTTTAGCATAATGAAAATCATCAAAGCGCAGTGAGGGGTTGGATGGCTCAGAGACTGAGCTTTGAAACACTCCCAGCCCACATTCCACACACAGCAACATGGGTGAAGACATCTAAATACCAGAAACCAATTTTCCACTGTGATTCTCAATATACAAAATTTAGCATTAACTCTATGCAAGATGTTGGACTTCCTATGCTTTCTACTGTTTTGCTCAACATATACAGGCATAAAATTACCTACAGGGAAAGAACTATTTTTTAAAAAATGCATATTAGTTTTTTTAAAAAACTATTCGCTATTCAACAAGAACACAATACCTAAGAATTTATCAAGGCCTCAGGCTTGGTTTCTTTCTTTCTTTTTTTTTTTTCTTTGCGTGATAAACTTTCTATTTTAGTGGAACTTGATTATTTATGAAGAACTTTCCTGTTATCTCATCGAGTCCTCCTAGTAACCCCATGAGGTAAGGATTCATCATTGCACTTTACAGATAAGGAAATGAACCATTCTAGAGATTCACTTAGAATGGGGGGAAATTCAGTTTTGTTCATTAGGGTAACCTTGGGCTTCAGATTGCGGTTCTGGTTGGTTTCATTCTGAAACTACAAACACTTACTAAGAACCTATGAGATGCCAGACTCTTGACTGGGTGTTTTTCCTTGTGTTCCTTTTCATCTTTTGGCAAACACTCTAGCAGGAAGCCAGGCCTTTCTAATGTGTGCAGTAACTTACAAGCCATGAGATTCAGTTGAGTCAAAACTAAGTTCCTCTGCTTTTGGGAAAAAAAAGTCTGAAGAGTTGCTCCTCTTTAGATAGTCTATTCTAAACTATTTCTAGTGTCTCTACATGTTAAAAAATGAGTAACAAGGATGAGACCTGGGTTGGGTCACTAAAATGACCTTGTATAACCTCATGTTGAGAACATTTCTGAGATTTTATAAACAAAAGACCCAAAGCCTGCTCCTCCCTCTATGGCACATGACGCAGACAATGAAAAATTTCCTTTTCCGCAAAAGCTATAGACAACATAAGGTGATGATATTGAACTCTTGTGTTATTTAAAGTGCCTTTTGAAGAGGCTTCATTGGGCATACACTTTTATCATCACCATAAGGCTGTCTTGTTCATTGTTCTAATGCTTGTGCCTAGAATAATGCCTGGCACACAGAGTCAATGAATGAATGGAAACAAGTAAATGAACAACTTAAAAGGACACAGGATAACTGAAGCCAGTCCCTCTAAGACCAAGAAAAATCTCCAAGAACAAAGATGCTCTAATGTTTCCTCTCACCTTAAAAAGAAATTAGTTAGCTAATACTATGAGCTGGGAATGCTGTATTTCTTAAGCATCAAAAATGACAAAATAAAATTAAAGACTTTAGTTTGATGTCATGAACCGTGGTTGTTTAAAGGGAGGATGATGTAGTCTCTGTCTTATTCAGCTTAGACTAGCTCTCAACTGTTATATGGATTTGGCAAAATGGTTATCCAGCTATCTACCCTCTGATTTCTGAACAAACATCAGAAACCCCCGTGGTGGATCACAGTGAGTTCTAAAGGCAAAATGACAGGAGTGAATGATAACAACAGCATTGGTCAGGCCGGTGAGAGAATTGCCATCCTTACCAGAGGCCTAGAAAGAGCTGAATATCACAGGACTCATTTTGCAGCCTTGCTAAATTTTTCAGGAAACAGCAAGTGATGGAGACGAGCTGCCTTTCTTTGTAGCTCTATATGTCAGTCCACTACAGGAAGGGCGGAGGCTGCTGACGGACTTGCCTTGACACTTGTATTTTGGGAAGACCATGTCAACAGCCTTTACCTTCTGCAGTGCTCCAAATGCAACTTAACAGAAACTTACACTGGTTCCACCACTGTATTTCAGAATTTAGTGTTTTCAAAAGAGTCACTACATTCTCCTTTTAGAAGAGGAAAAACTGTAGAGCTTCCCTTAATTAAGATAAAGCTAGAACTATAACTCTGTCCTCTGAATTAACAGGTAGTGTCGGGTTCAGACTGATGGCTGCTTCCATTGTTTGGGTTTCTCTGCAAAAAGCATAACTTTAAAGAGGGCACAGGCACAATTAACAGGAGAGAATTATACACACGGCTTCCCCCACCCAACCCTCCATTCCAAAGGTTCCTCCCGTCTGGGCCCCTTCCCCATTACATTTTCTCTTATTAAAACTTAGAATGAAAAATTGGAGACAGTCTGTGCTATGTAAGAGCATATTATTATGCAGTCTGCTCTGATTCCACAAAATGAAATACAGTACTCGTATTTTCCAGAAGCACTGGGATGTCAAAACAAATTTAGAGTTCTCTGTGGATTGCAAATGAACCTTGAAGCAAAGGTCTTTCTTTCAGCTAAGTATTATCATTAAGGATATGAGTTGTGTGAATAATATTGATCAAAAAACATTTAATTCATGCATTTATTATTTCAGGGATTGATTACTGGGATGCTCGTTTTGTTAGGTGGTCCAATAATCTGTTCATGTGGTTCCAATCTGTTCAAAATGCAATTGCATGCCTGGATGATAAGAGCCCAACAACTGAAGCATGTCACACCTTCTTCAGTTTCTTTGCCATTGATTAACAGCTAAAATTTGGATGCATTTAGGTATGACACAATTTGAATTTATGAAATGTTCTACCTTTTTATCTCTTGAACGTTCAAATATATTCCAAATTTTTCTTAAAAAATGGCTTTAAAGAAGCTATATAAGCAATGTAAAAATGTGTTTTTCTGAACCAGATCATTATTAGACTTCTTCTATGTCACATAAAACCTTTCCAAAATGTAGTTAGGGCTGAAAGGTTCAAAACAATTTCTTAAACATTACCACTTTACCTGTACAGATTGGCCTAGATGGATTTTAGTCTGTGCCGACTTCAACAGTATGAAACTAGACAAGGCCAATAGATTTAGTTCTCTCTTTCACCAAAATTTAATTACGAAGACTCAACAAATAGCCATACCTTCAGTTATATATCCATTTTTACTTGTGAAGTGTTGAAAAATTAGAATCTTCCCATCATTTGCAGTTTCAAAATGATATAGGAACATTTCAGATGATAAGGAATCTGTTTAGATAAGCAAAGGGTATTTTCTTGGATCTTCATGTCCAGGGGTCAAGAGTCTCTTCTCTTGAATGATTCCTCTGACCACAAGTAAAACCAACTCAATTCCCTTTTCCATTCCAGTGTAGGTTAAAGTACAAAAAGGTTTGTATTGCCCCCGTGGGATCGTTCAGTTACCCCAAGACACTAAAAGACCTGAAGGAAACAAAGAAGCTGACTGAGTGTCTAAATAAATTTTTTTATCCAAAGCACAGAAAGCCAAAGTACTTTTTCATTTTTAATAATCAGTTTTGAGATAGAAAAAGACTTTTGCATTCCAAAACTTTGGCTTAATTAGAAGGACAAATTCCATGAAGTTTATGCTATGAACAACAGACCAAGGATTCGTAAGAAGATTTTAGAGTTAATATTTCAGCCCCAAAGGAGATCACTATAGTTAAATTGGTGGTGGCAGTAATGGAGCATGTTTGAGGAAGGTTTTTCAAGAGAGAAGAGTAATGCAGCAAAGTATTGGTGTGGGCCAGAGAAATAGGCCCACCCCCACACTGCCCCACCCTGGGGTCAAAATCCCAGTTGAGTTTGGAGGGACTGTGCAAGCAGAGGAGATCTGTATCTCGCTTCCCACATGAGGCCTGGGGTGATCCCAGCATGGCAGTCAAAAGCATGTAAATATTAACAGAAGCCACAGGAATGGATGGAACCCCCTCCCTATTTCTCCCAAAGTCAGAAAATAACAGCGCCCCCAAATATCACCTATATTTTAATAGGATGTAAAGAAAGATGAGCCCTCAGAGACTAAGAACTAGGAGAGCACAAAGAAGCTACAGGAAAACACTATTTCCAGAAGGGAAGGTGATCCACAATGTCAAATGCTGTAGAAAGATTAAGGACTGAGAATCTCTTTCACATTCTGAACAAGTAGGCAGGGATGACTTCAGCTAGCAGGGTTGCCATGGAGTGACTGGGGTAGAATTTAGATCATAGCGGGCTGGGGAGTGTCTGGGTTGGGAAGAAATGGACACAACAAATGTAGACAATTCCCTTAAGAAGTCTGGCTATAAAAGGGGAGATAAAGTTACGGTAGATAAAAGGGAATGAGGGGAAGATGAAGGTTTGGTTTTGTTTTGTCTTATTTTTTTAAGATTGGAGTGTCTGGAGCCCATGTACACTGAGATGAGAAGGATCCACTAGAGATGAAAAGGTGACAGAGACAAGAAATGGAGGAAATTGTGTATAAAGCAAGCACCCCAGGAGGATGGGAGTGAATGAGCCCCAGAATATTGGGGGGGGGAGTCACACGAGGAAAAATCTCTTCTATTTTAACCTGGGGAAGGGAAACAGATGAGTACAAATAGTATTTTAAAATACATAATATTTAATAAATTGCCAATATTTGCAACTCCTTCCTCCCCCCACTCAGAAAAAAGCTAATCTGCTGCTCGACCATCAGAGACTTGTGCTGATGGCGATGAGTGGAGTGGGAGCAAAATGACAGACCCGGCGATAAGCTGGTTAGCTCGACCCAGACAGGAGTGAGAGAAGACAGACGGGGGTAGGACGATAAGATGGATCAGTGTGGCGGCAGGCGAGGAAACAGAGGAGAGCAGAGGGAGAGAGTAAATTGATGGCTGCCACGAGGAGCCAGACTTCGAGGGGCAAGACGGGTAAAGACGATTGTTAGGAAACCCAGCCACATGTTCTGAGATCAGCGCCCCCTTGGTCTCGGCTGACTCCAGAAGAAACTTTTAGTAGAGACCTCCATTGCCTTCCAAGGCTTCCTGGAGTCAGATTTTTGACTTTCACTGTGTTGAACTGTCTTCAAGACAGCTGCTTTTTCATTTTGGTTATGCAGGTAATAGATTTATTGGCAGGAAGCTGAAATCTTGCATGGTAATAGGTGAGGCTGTCTGCTGAAAATGACGAGGGAGATAGATGGTCTGGTCAAAGATGTGAGGAAAGTAGAAAAGTCTTCAAATAGATGCTGGAGAGGGTGGTAGAAGTGTATCAAGAAAATATATAAGGATCGCTGAGTTATACTGAGGGGTTCGTTGAGGTTGGAGGTCATAAGTTTACCATGGCATCCATCCGGACAGCGGAGTGATTTCCTCTAGCAGTGCTTAGCAGCCTGGTTGGAGGCAAGAGGAGGCACACAAATGGATTGATTAAGAGTTGGTATTTGACCTTGTGGGTGCCAAGGGCAGGCACAGGTGTGTTTTATTTGTTTCCAAATATTCAATACTACAATGTCCGACACATAGGAATCACTTGACAGATCTTTATTGAATGAATGAATGGGAAAACTGATAATATTGACAAGAGAGTAGTTGGAAGGATAGGCCATGGTATCCAAACTGAATAGGGAAGGAAGTGAAGACAAGGGGGACCTAAAGCAGGGAGAGTAAACTAAACAGGAGATTCCTCAGGTCTACCCAGTCACACAAGCAGTCCAGCCGCAAGAGAGCACTTCTCTAAGTCTCAAGCACCCCCTGGTGGCTGAGACAAGGAGCTAGTAAGCCCAATAGTCTTTCCCCTTGGGCAACATGCAGAACCTTAAGTGCACCTCTTTTCAATGTTCAGCGCTCCCTTCGTTTCCCTTCAGACAATCTCCTTCTCACGCATTCTTTAAACCTGCTGTTTTTCCTCTCTTAACGTTTGCCCCAGCTACTTCCAGTATCTCTCTACCCTGTCTCTCCTCATCCTCATTCCCTTTTCTTGTGAAAACAATCCTAATCATGGCAGACACTGCAGACTCCGTGACATACCTGAAATAAGGATAAGGAAATCCCTACATTTCAAAATTAAAGAAGCCAAATCTCGTGAAGTCAGTGAAGGCAGACACAAATTTTAAAACAGTCACAGCCCAAATCATCTTGTCATTAACCTGCCTTTCCCCAAGCACTAGCATCCAAAACACTTTCTAGTCTGGTGGTTATTACCTATATTTTAATGACTAACATCACAAGTATTTTTGCTAATAATTTTTTATTGCAAATGTTTGCGATTCAACCCTAGGGTGCTTTGGGTAGACTGCTGAAAAGTAGCCTAAGCATGTTTATAATATTGTTCCTATAAAGGACTTGCAAATGAACTTTTAGACCACAATCTATTTGCCAGTTGGGGATTTGGTATAATTTTGATTCTTGCTTGAATTTCCTTAAAAAATCTCAATAAGTTATTTAGGGAATAACAGTTGCCAAACTTTCTGACAAATCATAATCAACAGTCAAGTTGCGAAAGGTCAACCAGCCATCTTTTGGCTCCCATTTCCTCCTGAGAACCAAGCTATTTTGAGAATTTCCATTCCTCATGCTCTTTTTCTTCCCAACCCTGACACTATTTGTATCCCCTCAGTGGCATTTTTTTAACTCAGGAAAACCTAAATAAGTTCCAAGATTGCAGAAGAGCCTTATTATTTGATGATTGTGGGTCTCGTCTAGGAAAAACTCCAAACATAGATTTGCCATTTTAAGCAATTCTTTTGAATTTTCACTCTATTGTCAGCAATAGCCCTATAATATTGGTTTAGTATTGATTTTTTTCTCTTTCCTTTTACATAAGTTAACTAGAGCACTCCGATTGCCTTTTCTATCTTACTTAGTTTTCTTAGTTTGTAAGTCTCTGAAAGACTGTACTGTTTTAGCTTTTTGATTTTTAGAGGACACACACACACATATATACATAAATCATACCTTGCCATTATCATAAACCCTTAATCTATTCCCTCCTCACCATGACTTTCACTCTTCCTTCTTCTTCATCACCCTATTTTAACACAATCTGCTGCCACATTCTGTCATTTCTCCTTTGAAACATATTTCAGATTCATGCTCTTCTGTTCCCCCGGCACCATCCTGTCGCAGGTCATATTCTTATTCAAGTTACTGTCACACCCTCCTAACCAGCTGCCCCACCCCCACACTCCCCTGCACACTCAACCCACGTGGCAAATTATACTGCTTTATCCTGAGAGGGCAGGAGAGCACCTCCTGGCACCTCTTTTAACTCTCACAATTCTGCATGATGAGTGTTACTTTCTTTATTTCACAAATGAGAAAACTGGCTCTCCCAGAAGTTAAGCATTTTGTCCCAAATCACCTAACTTGCAAGTGTGCTAGTCACTAGCCCCTAAAATCTGAAGGAGGGAATCAGTATTGTAACAGAAAAATAAAACATTTATATAACAAGGATTTGATATTTAATCTCTTTAAAGTCAAGTAACTAGACAGACATCATATCCAGGTCTATAGTTTTCAAGAGATGGGATTTATAAAAGAGAAGTATGAATCCAAGTGTCTACTGTTAAAGAGTTTTTTTTTTTTTTTTTTTTTGGATGGGGATGGTTTTCATTAAAATTAATATTATGGATGAATAATCAAGTGAATAAATGAAGGAGATGAGTAGATGATGATCAGTAGAAAGCCTTTGGTAATGTTTTATTTTGAAATAATTGGAGATCCACAGAAAAGTCACAATGAGTACAGAGTCACATGTACCCTTCCCTTGGTTTCCCTCAATGGTGGCATCTCATAAAGCTGTAGTCTAATAGCAAAACCAGGAAATTGACACTGATACATTACTGTTAATGTGAAGACCTTATTCTGTCTTCACCATTTTTTAAGCCTGCATTTGTGCGTGTGTGTAATTTTATGCCATGTATAGATTCATGTAACCAGCATCACAATCAAGATACAGAACTGCTCCATCCCTGCAAAATAATTCCACACCACGTCATTGTGTTCCTGCTCCTGCATTCTCCCATCCCCCTAGCAACCACTAGTTTGTTCTCTTTCTATAGTTTTGTCATTTCAAGAATGTTATATTCATATGAGTGGAATCATATCTAAAAGGTATGTAACCTTTGAGATAGATTTTTTTTTTTCACTAAGCACAATGCCCTTGAGGTCTGTGCACATTGCTGCATGGACCAACCATTTGTTCGTTTTCGTTGCTGCGTGGTATTCCATCATGTGGAGGTTCCAGAGTTTGTTCTACATGTGCCTATTGAAGGACACTTGGGTTTTTTTAAATCAGTATTTTGCTATAATGAATAAAGCAGCTATGAACATTTGTACGCAGGTTTTTTTGTAAACATAAATTTTCATTGCTCTGGGATAAATGCCCAGGAGTGTGATTGCTGGGTCATATGGTAAACGCTCGTTTAATTTTGTAAGAAACTGCCAAACTGTTTTCCGTGGGAGCTGTATCATTGTACATTCCCACCAGCAATGTATGAGAGATCTAGTTTCCTTGCATCCTCACCAGCATTTGATATTATCACATTTTTATTTTAGCTGTTCTAAAAGGTGCGTAGGGATATATTATTGTGGTTTTAATGTGCATTTTCCTCATAACTAATGATATTGAACAACTTTTCTTAGGCTTTTTGCCACCTGTCTCTCTTTGATGAAATATCTGTTCATGTTCTCTGGCCATTTTAAAAATTGGATTGTATGGTTTTTTTTTTTTTTTTACTGCTGCATTTTGAGAGTTCTTTTTGTATTCTAGATACAAGGCATTTGTCAGATATGTGGCTTGCAAATATTTTCTCCCAGTCTGCAGGTTGTCTGTTTGCCCTTTAAACAAAGTCTTTCATAGCTTCTCAGCCTTTTGGCTAAGATAAAGTGTAAAAAAGAAAAAGTCTTTCAAAGGCCAAAACAAATAGAGGTTTTAAATATTCCCATTTCTGAAAAGCCTGACCCACCCTTGAGAGCATGGGACCCGGTCACTCCACCAGTTACCAATCACGAGGGCAGATCATGGGTTTAATTCCTGTTTGGTGTGCTCATTCAGCTTTACAAAGCTCACCCACCATGGGCTTCAAGCTACTCGGTGGCCACAGGTGAGTGTGTTTCAGGTCATCACAAAAAGATGAGCTGAGAAAGATTGGTCCATTATTGACAGAGCAACGTCAAGGGCAAGTCCTCGCTGGCTGGCAAGTCCTCACTGACCCAGAAAGTGAGTGAGTAGCATCATCTGCCCCTCAGAAAACTGGAAAACGCATCATGTTCTGTGTAGAGTGAGAGCCAGCATTCAAAACGCCTGGAGGCTTCTCGGGCCGTTTCACCACAACACCAAGCAACAGACAGACTTGAACGCATCTGGCGAGTTTGACCAACATAGCCAAAACACACATGGAATTCAAAACCAGAAATCATCCCAAGCTTGAGTCATCTAATGTTCTTGTCTACATTGATTGCATTCACCAGATAAAAGTTAAATCCACTCCGCGCGGCCAAGCAGCCTCTGCCTCGGGTCGGGGCTTGCTACCATGGAGACCACTAGAGTGCAGATTTTCTGACACACTAAAAGGAATGGATTACAGCTCCATCTTATGTAAATTTCCACTGGGGGGAAAAAGATTAAAAGGAAAGCAATTATGCTTTAGTCATTTTCATTTAAGGTAATAGGATCCTTTCATTCCTTCTTGGAGAAGAAGGCAACAGCTGTCTGTCACAAATGGTCAGACACGTTATCTGACATTTTGCAAGACCCAAATCTTTAGCTGCAATTTTGATCTAATGGTTGCACTGAGTTGTGTTTTTAATAGAAAGATAGATTTTATTTAAACAGATGACATAAACTAATTAAAGAATTAAGAATTAATTTCTCCAACTTCAATTTCTGAAGTGGACAGAGAAATCTTACCCTTCTTGCTTTTCTGTGTTCAGGCTGAGTAGGTCAGGAGGAGAGTGAACTATTAGGTAAGGAATATGTCTCAGGGTTATTTAGCGAACACTGGGTGTTTGCTCCTATAGCATTCATCCTTTTTCATTTTGGCTGCAGCCCCCAACTTTCATGTGGGGATGGACCCTCACCCCAGATCTCAGCCCATGTGGTCCCCTAGCCGAGCACTCTCAGACATGACTGGGTCTCATTTTCACAGCTCTTCGATGCACATGTTGTTGTTATTATTATTATTATTATTATCATTAACCAATGAAGAACTCCTTCTCAGGCGGGACCTCTTGCCATCTGTATCTCCTCTTTGGTGTCAAAAGCTGCTGAGTGAAGACTAGGATTGGAACCCAGGTGATTGTACTCAGAGTCCGTATACTCAAGTCTTCCTGCTCTCTGCGCTGACAAGTTCAATGTCCATCTTTGATCTTCTCCACAGTCCAGCATAATAGCTACTCTTAGTTGTTTTTCTCAGTGACATAAGAGAAGTGTGGAGAGATTTTTAGAAGAGTCATCTGGAGAATTTAATCTTATTTTGGGAATTCTACTGGCAGCTTCAAGTGGGAGAAATTTTGATATTTCCTACCCTCCTCTAGGTCCTAGAAGAAAGGGAAAAAAACTGGTGAGGGGATGAGAAAGAAATGACTGTATTCTCCCTTTGTCAGGTGATGGGTGAGCAGCTTGCAGGCTGTGAAGTTTACAGCAATCCAGGCAACCAAGCCCCCGGTTGCCAGAGATGGTACCCAGTGTCCTGGTACACCTGCCTGTGGGCCTGGAAAGAACTTGACACCAAGTGCGTGGATCAGGTCCCTAGCACGGTGGGAGAGCCAGGAATCAGGTATCAGAGGACACTTAATACCCATGAGAGCAGGGTTTTGGCCAGTTCTGTTCACTGCTGGATCACTAACACCTGGACCGGTGCCTGGCCAGGTAGTGGCTTAATCAACATTTGTTGAATGAATAAATGAATGAAAGAATGGATGACTGTAGCCAATGCTGGCAAAGCTTCCCATTTCTTAAGTCATCATGAAGGTGAAGGACATCAAAAACAAGGGCATTTAGATAATCCTCAGGAATTTTCAGCTGCCATATCCTGACTTGATGCTTCCGATAGTTATATTTATTTGTAATTCAATCTTTGTCTTAAAAAGTAACTCCCTTTTCTTTCTTTATCTGCAGACTTCTCTCTCACCTGCTAATTCAAGTCCTTTGTAGCCTAAAATATCTTACTTTGATCCTGTTTCTTTCTCTGTAACCTCTCTATTTCTACTTCTCCTTTCAGCCAAATTTCTTAGGTCATCCACAGTTTGGTTTCTGCTTTCTCTTTTTCTATGCACGCTTCAATTCACTGCTAACTACTTAGCCCTCCCTGCTCCCCACAACCCCACCAAAAGTAATGCCAACATTTTACCAATCCATCACAGTTTTTTTTTTTTAATTTTGGTGAAATATACTTTAGTTGCATTTGAAAGAGTTGTCCACTCAACATTACAATTTTCCTTCCTTGGTATCTGTAAATATCATTTGGTTCTGATTCTACTACTAATTCTCTGACCACCCTTCCTTTGCTGAATTCTCTCCTTTTGTTCAGCCTTTCACATGGGGTCCTTGGAGTTCCATCTTCCAGCCACTGTTTGTTCTGTTCCACTCATTCTGCCTATGTGAGCACTGTGTTTTACGTTGGGAGTGGTCACAGGATCCAGCCAGGTAAGTCAAATTCTTCCCTGGGACTTTAGTTAGAATTATTGGAAAAGAAGTTCTTCTTTCCTGAAAACAATTGGCTTTAGAAATCACAGCAGCCTGTAGATGCCAGGATCATGTTCTCCTTGAACAGAGAACTTTAGCCTGAGAATAAAGTCAAAACATGGGAAAGCGGAGCAGAGAGACATATTGTCTTCGTGTTTCCCCTGGATCTACCTGTACCTCGGGCTTAAACTACTAACCTTGGACTCTAAAGTTAAATGAACTAATATGTACTTTTACATAATTTAAGTGGGTTTGAGCTGGGTTTCTGCAACTCTTACAATAAGAGTCCTGAGAAATATACCTTCCATCCAGCCTTCCTATCTCTAGTCTGGTCCTTGTAACTCCAACTTCCCCACTGCTGCCAGAAGGATCGAACTGACACAGAACTGGCAGGACCATTGCCCTGTTTAAGACCCTTCAGTGGCTCCCCAGAATCTGATCAGAGGAACAAACTCAAAAGCCTTAAGGGAATGGGCTGATGACACAACCGAGGGAAGCGGGCTGGGTGTAAGACAACAGAAAGGGGCAGTCCCGGAGTCCAGCCCCCAGCAAGCATCCTGCCTCCAGCCATTCATGCTCAGAACGCAAACACCATGTGCCTGCCAGACAGAACACGTCCCCGCAGAGGTTGGATTTGGTCTCCAGCCTCCAAGTTTGCAATCTCTGGCCTATGTCGCAAGTTCAAGATCTTCACACAGCCCCGGAGGCCTTTGTGATCAGGCCCTTGGCCCTTCAGAAGGCTCATTTCCTGTTATTAGATGCTCTTGTGACACCAAGTTGGTGCCCACATCTTGTTCCTTCACAGTCCCAGGCTTTTGCTCGTGTTGGTCTCTTACCTGGAACCTCGATCCACCCCATTCTTTCTATCTTCAACTTTATCTCACTTAATCCTCTTTGTTTTTTAACATCCATTGCAGGTGTCACCAGCTCCAGGGAGCCCCCTCTTAATGGGGCAGGGCTCCTTCCTCCATGCTCCATGACTAGCTGTATGCTTCCTCTGTCATTGCATCTGACATGTACACCAGACCTTGTTGATTGCTCACCCACAATCATTCCTTCTCCTGCTTACTGGCTGGCAGAATTTGCCTCTGTGAACTAAAGCTGAAAATATCTGATATTCCCTTTTCCAGCCTGCCTGGAAGCTAAAGTCTGGGAATGTGATCTAATTCTGCTCAAAGAGATAAGATGGGAAATCAGCAAAGGGATTCTTGGGAAAGATTTTTCTCCATGACAACAAAAAAGTGATCCTTTTCATTTCTGCCATTGAATGTAGTTCTGTCAGGATGTGATGTTTGGAGCTGCAGCAGTCACCTTGCAGCTGTGAGGGGAAAGCTGGTAGAATGACAGAGAGAGCGAACCAGATCCTTGCTATTCCTGCACTGCTGAACCAACCTGGGCACTTTCTCCTCCAGATTTTTTGATTTATAAGACACAGTAGTAACCCCCTGATGTCTAAGTCACATTTCTGGGGGAGTGGGTGGGCATTCCATTACTTGCAGGTGAACACATTTTAAATGATTCAACATATTATGTTTACTTTGCCTATGTGTTTTTCTCCTCTATTATTCTGTAAGTTATTTGTAGGGAGGGATGATCTTATACCTCATGTCTGGCAAAGAGTCAGAATTCAGCCAATGTTCACTGAAATATTTTTTTCCTATAATTTTTCCACTAAGAGCTATAGTGTGTGCCAGATATCTATCCCATTTTGGAGATAGCCCCTGAGTGCTGGGGAATGATAAATTTGTCAGTAAATCTTAAGTGAGCAACCCTCCCTCCCAGGATGTATGGGGATGAAGGATTTTATGCAAATGTTACATCATCTCAGTGGAATTGACTAGTGCTACTCACATTATTTATTCAGACCTTTCTTTATGTGAAAGCTCACTACAGAGTCCAGCGTGTACGTCAGATGAAAGCATGGAGCACTGGTTGAAGAAGGGAAGGGATGTGGAGTGCTTATAGCTCCCTTGCTCATGCTGGGCCCCTCTCTTTTCCTGCTGTGCTTCCTGAGGCCCCCTTTTCTGACCCCCTCCCCTGGATCAGCAGAGCAGACAATTATAGCTGCTTTCGTGATCTTGAATTCATCAAACCCTTGGTCTTTCCTTGCTTCTTGGCTCTGTTATTAAAAATGGGAGGTCACAATTAGCCTCTTGGAGGTTTGTGAGATTCTGTTTTTATTGAAATGTTTAGAGCATTGTATCAGCTTTGGCTAAAAATGGTGCAGTGAATCAAAAAGACAAAGCTACTTTGGAGAATCCATTTGGCAGCCCTAGTCCTTCAAGTGCATACATCTAATTTTATGGTTTGTTACACAAATCCATTGAATTTGTCATACCAAAGGGAGCCCATGTGTTTTGAAAGGCCCTGTAAAGTAAAAGCAGACATTCCTATATGGCATTTGGGCTCTTTTGTTCTTGGTAATAAGGGGGAAAATCATTTTAGAGTCCAAGATTGACTCAAAGAAAAGCCCTTCCTTTTCACATCTCCATGCCCAACTTAATATAAATCTCAATCTTCTCAGATCTTCTTCCCTCAGAGACTTAGATAGTGGAATCGGATCCTCATATGATCTAGAGTCTGAGGGCTTGGAACCTCTGTAGCCAGGAAAGACAGCTGTGTAACAGTGCTCTCATGGTGGAGGGCTTGCATGGGCTGGGGTGGAGGAGGTTATGGAGACGGCACCATACCTAGATCATTAGTGGCCACACACAAAAGAAGACCAGTTTCTGTGTGTGTGTGTGTGTGTGTGTGTGTTTTCTAGAGAGGAAAGGTAAGATTACATTTATATTTTTTTAATGGCCACTGGATTGTTCCTTTAAGTTTCAGAAAACTAAATTTAAATCTCTCAGCCTGGATGAATTGAAACCTATAACTGACTAACGACCCCGTATCTTCAAACTCCTGGCTGAATTCCCTCACCTTGC